>UELU01098958.1:0-13659 GCA_900490025.1 Megastigmus dorsalis
GCATTCTCTATTGCTGACGGTACGATATTTTTTCTTCAAAACATTATCTCAGGGGTTTTCGAGGATGCCCTTTCTATTGCCGGTGTCAGTTTTTTGTTATAACCCCTAGAAGATCCAATATGGCGGCCGTCAACAAGACTTTCATAAACAACATTATACTGATCAACTGTCCACTCTAATCTGTCTGGCCATTTCTCCGTTATCCAATATAAATTACAATATTTTGGTGAAAAATAAAGATATCCTAATAAATCCAAGTAGGTTTGAAAGGGGAAGATTAGTACTTTCAAATTCCATATTAGCTTTTGTGGTAGACATTTTTCGTGTTCGGTTACATAACCACAAAAACAGCTAAAAAACGCGTTTTTTGCACTTTTAGGTTAGGATATCTTGAAAACCTGACTACAGGAGCAATTTTGAGCTCGGATTCGGATTCAGCGCATCAAAATCCTTCGGAAATGTTAGGTCTGGTCTCTGGCTTTAAAATTTGTCGGCCTGTGTAATCAACAAATTGGTGGTACAGATTCTTAATAAATTCAACTTTGTATCCCTTTTCAATAACTTTTCAATAACTTTCTCAATTGATTCAACTTTGTATCCTTCTCAATACTTTTTCAATTGACTATCTTTTCAATAACTTTTCTATAGTTTTTCAATTTTGTATCCATTTCAATAATTTTCCAATAATTTTTTTAATTGATTCAATTTTGTATGTTTTCTAATACTTTTTCAATTAACTATCTTTTGTATAACTTGTCAATAAATTCAATAAATTCAACTTTTATATTCTTCTCAATACTTATTCAATTAACTATCTTTTAATTAACTTTTGACTGCTTGGCTCTCCGGCCGAAAACGCACCGCTCAGCACCCTGGCCGGCTAATCAATGAAGTGCAGCCGCAAAATGCTAAGCACAATAACTCGGCAAAGGATTAGCTTAGTTCGTCGCATTGCTCCCAGCATTCTCCGTTGCATTGCACCTTAGAGAAACTCTCCCACCTTTCCAAAATCCCTTTTATTAGCTTGCACTTTTTGTTGGCAAGCAGAATTTTCGTAAATACCCATGCACACACACACACACACACACATATATATATATATATTAATTATACGTATGTATGTGTACTTATGCTGACATTTTTATAAAATTTACTCTAATTGTATAATGAACTAAAACCCCATATATATATGGTCAAAATATTATTATTTTATAGATTTTACTTATGTTTGAGTGTTTTGTTTTTTGTAAAATACTAAGGCCGTTTCGTCATTATAACACCAAAATTAATAAAATTTCTACATTTCTTTAAAAAGCCGAATTATAAAATATAAGATAACTACCTATGTAACAACACTCATGCACATAATACAAACTCTTCAGTTTAAATATTATTGTTCTGTATTTATATTGATCATGTATAGGCTTAGTTTTAATTTTCGTACCAAACTGTTTACATGCCACGATACTAGGAAATACAAGGCATTCAAATTATAGATATTTTCTTTCTATACTGAGATACATTTAATACGAATTATTTCCGTATTTATATTTATGTATTTGCTGACGGCCAATAACAACTGATTCATTTTTTTTTCTTTTAATGTTCTTTATTTTGTGTATCCATAGTTATTTTTCGTTTTTCCAGTGTACGTAGTTAACCATAGTTACATGTAATTTAATGAATAACATTAGTTTTATCACATTTTTAGCGATATCTTTTTCTAATTTTATTATCGGATAAATTTAATAACACAACAGATTAAAAATAAAAATAATTTGTTTTGTATACTTTATAATGAATTCGCGATTGAATCGAGGATTCATATACTTATAAAATAAAAAATAGTGATATCACAGATAAATTTCAAATACAGTAAAAATTCAGTCTTTAAAATCTATCACGTCATTCAACAAGTTATACAAGGTTGGCGAGCACTCATACCTCATCACTTGTACAACGTCTATCCATTCTTTCTTTAAATTACATACATACTCGAATAATGACATAGGGGATAATAAATTAGGACGGGATGATGTATAGGATTAGGACAGGCTCACATGTCGCTAAACCTATATTTAACAATCTAATCTAGGTTGAGAAGGAATCTCCTCAAAGCAGTCTTGAACCTTCTGAGTGATGGTAGATAACGAATTTCAGCAGAAAGAGAGTTCCATAAAAGCGTTTCCACTGTGCATGTAACTGGGTAAGCTGTCATCGAGAGCATAGCACGGTGCTCACGATCATCTGTCCGAGCAACGGAAAGCGAGACCCGACAAGAGAGTCTCGCATTTGTACGGCAGTTGATTTCACCTGACCAGCGGGGAAAATCGCGTATTTATTTTCCCGCTGCAACGTGTAGAAAAGGTAGGAGTGTGCAGTACATCGGTACTGCACACAGCATAAACAGCCCCGTTACAACTGGCGCCCCTAACATGTTCGGTTTCGGAGAAATAGGCGCGGAATAAAACAGAAAATATCGCTCGGAAAAACGGTTGTAGACGAAATATTATTTCAAAATAATATTTAGAGCGCGAATTCCGAGCAACGTTATTTTCGAGAATGCACGCGTCGCGCAAGTATTCAAAGTCGGCGTGACTTTGTTTACATCGGCCGGGAGGACTGTAAAAGCCCTGGTACGTGTAAGACGTAAATAGAGTGTGAGCAGTGAGTTGCTGTTCAATAAATATATACCGCGGCCCCACTTCTTCATTACAAAACAGTATGAAATTTAAAGAGATTATTACAACATAAAAGTCCCTGATAACTATAATCTAGTATCTTTCGATGTGGTCTCTCTTTTCTCTAACCTCCCGATGGACCTCATATTACAAGCAATGGCAAAGAAGTGGAGGTACATTAAAGATTATTTGAATTTATTAAAACTAGAGTTTTTAGATGGGATAAACTTTCTTTTAAATCCAACTTACATACAGTTTAACAATAAATTATACGAGCAAGTCATGGGGGCTCCAATGGGTTTTTGCACAAGCCCATGGTTTGCGGAAATTACTTTGGAAGCCCTTGAAACATCATGTTTAAATTCTGTAAAAAATGACATATGCTTATATAAAAGATACGTGGACAATTTCTTTTTGATAATCAAAAACTGAAAGGTAGATTCTACTTTAAAGGTTTTTGATGCCTTCCATCAGTCTTTAAAATTTACAGTGGGAATCGAAAAATCGAATAGAGTGAGCTTTTTAGATGTGGAATGCATTAAGACAAACAACACTATAGTAACAAACAGGTATAGAAAACCGACTGCATCGGGGAGGTACATACATTTTTTCGCAACACTCGATAGCACAGAAAATTGCAATTGTTTATAATTTGTTCGACAAATATTACATCCTCTCTGACAAGCGCTTTCACAAGGAAAATATTGGCATCAGTAAGATTTTCTTTTAGCCAAAAATTATCCTATGCATTTTATAAACAGATATATTAAAAAAAGAATTTGGACACAAATAACATTGTTTATAAGATTGGTTGCAATGATTGTGATTGCATATACATAGATATGAGCAAGAGAAAACTAAAAAATCGTAGAGACGAGCACAAACGTGACGTAAAAAACATTTCGGAAAGATCAGCACTTGCCATGCATGCGTATACCACCGAACCGAAGGAATTAGATCAATTTTGATGATGTTAAGATTATTGACAGAGAGTAACAAATTCAAAAGAGAGTTTACCGAGATGATGAACATTTTTTACCATAAAAACACGCGCAATAGAATTGAAGACACAAATTTTTTAAAGAACATTTATAAAACAACTTTGAAGGTAATACAGAAACGCTCTTAATTAATAGTTAAATTGCACATACTCATTTTTTCATTTATAAGTCTTCTTTATATAAATATTCCGACCACAACGGGACGGGACGAATCCGGATAATATAAGAATAGAAGAAGGCTTTCGGTTGCTGAGGGTGGGCGGATCCGAGGCGAGTCTGTATAGTCGACGACGACTGGACTGACTTCGGCCCGTCTGCTAGGAGACTATGTGTGGGGAGGAAGTCGCTTATGCGCGCGCTGCAGCCAGTGAGAAACATCTATCACTGTAAACCTATTTGCTATGCAGCCGTGCCAATTCTTCTGTTCGCGTACGGCCCTGGTAGTCGGACGTCGGGTTCGGACTCAATTTTCGTTTCATTGCTGTTTGATTCTCCCCCACTTTTCACATATTGTTCATGATCTCGAAAGACTCTTTTACAAAATCATGACGCGCGGCCGCGTGCCACAGACAAGTATAACGTCTGCTGGGCTCGCGACCGTGTGACTATATATACTTCTAATTTGCCATTTACAAAATAACATACCTCATATCTTTCAATTGAATAGCTATACCTAAAAGATGTGCATATCACATGAAAGATATCGTAAAATGCAATTATTTACATAAAGAATCATGAAAATCTATCCACTGAGTGCAAGGAAAAAGCCATTCAAACTTTTTTTAGCCCCATTTCATCACTAAGAAAATTCTCGGTTTCCTCACACTCTCTATAGTATGTGCTGTTCTTCTCACGCACTCTATAGTATATTTTCTTCTCATTTTTTCAATTGCGCATGCGCCACCGAAAGACAAGAGAGATTCAAAATGCCGACCATCTTCGGCCCGCTTACCAGGCCACTATGCGCGCTGAGAAGGTGGTACAAGTAGGATTTGGACTCTGTTTTCCTTTCGCGATGCCTTAGTTTTCTTTTTTTAAATTCATAGTTTCACCACAATTTATCGAGGGGTTCAGACACTATATATAGATATACAAATATGTACAAATTTTCCCGATACAAGTCTGTTCCATGTACATACACATACAAATACGTACAAAAAGAGGGACAGAATTCAGCCGCTATGTATTGTGACGCGTAACTATTCGGGGTTAGAATAATTCGCGTCCTGGCGAACGGCAGCTCGAGCGCGACTAATTAGTTTTATTGCCGCGCGCGAGGGAGAGAAGCACCTACCGGTGGTGCTACCCAACCATGAGAGCGAGCAAGAGAGAGATATGGCGCGATCGGCAAGATCGCGCCAGCCCCGAAAAAGCTCGAGAGAGAGACCGCGGCTACGAACAGCAACGGACGTGCGCCGATCGATCGACCCTTGGATTTCGAGGAAGGAATCGCGAGAAAGGAGTTTTTGTGCGAGTGTATCGCGACGGGTATTGTGTGCGGTGTGGTGGCGTGCAGTGCACTGAGACGCACGAGCGAATAACCTGGCGGGTTCGGGGAGGAAGATTCCCCCCGAGCATCTTACCACCTACTGCGGACGAAGGGACGAGTCGCCCTCCTCGTCTTTGAGGATAGCTGCGTGGTGAGTGGACCGGCCGGCCACTCACAAGAGGAGTATAGGAGTAAGGAGCTTCATGGAGAGACACTTCTTGCCCCGAGTAAGTACTTGTACGTTACGCGGGTGATAATTGCGTTAGAATTGTACGGGCGTTCGGATACGAATTCCGAACGCTTATTTGTATCGTCTTTCTCTCTCTCTCTCTCATACTCGCACGGTTGCGAGGGCAGTTGCTGTGCGCCGGCACAGCACTGCATGAACTTGATAGGTCGCGCGAGTAAACACACACCGTTGTGTTTACGTCGGAGACACAGTAAGTCTCCGAGTATAGCCAAGCTATACACGCGCTAGGCCGAATGTAATATTCATCGGAATATTATATTCGGCAAGTTAAATATTCGAACGTTCGACACGTTCGGCGTCACAGGCTTCGCGTAGCCGAATTCAAATTGAAGTGCGCGCGTTCGACGGCAACGGCCGGTGCGCACGCGCTAACACTTCGCGTACCTTTGTATTTTTATCTCATTTTTTGGTAGACGAATAAACGTCATTATTATAGTTTATTCGTCTAGCACTTATTAGAAATTTCCCGCGTCCAAGCCCCGATTACCGCCACTCTCCGCGGGACTTGCAGCAATCAGCTGCAAGTCATAAGCTGAGCGGCCGAGCTCGGCAAAGAGAGCCGGCAGTGTGTGTGTGAGGGAATACACACACACGAGCACACTGAGAACGAGAAAAGTGAGAGCATGGAGCTCTCACGTTGTAGCAGGCCGAGGCAACTCGTGGTTGGCGTTGCCGTCGGACGTACTCGGTACGTCCCGGGGTAAGTAACTGGCTGCGAAGTTACCCCGGAAAACCCCGTTACAGTATAGATATATACAAACACGTTAAAATTTCGATAAATATTCTCAACGTAGCGAGAGGAGAAATACCCACGAAACATGAGGATTAAGTTGGTTACACTATATTCATGGTCGTCGGATCCGTGAGAGAGAAGAGGATCAGAATTCAGACGCTATATATAGGTATACAAATGCGTAATGCGAACTGTTGTAGTACTCGTTCACTCAACGCAGTCGTCGCCAGTCGAGAAAGTAAAAAATAATGAAGGTTAGAAAAATAGGTTTTGTTATTCGCAGTTGTATTGAACATATTCCAAGAATATAATGAAAATGTTTTTCATGCAAAAACACTAAATTCAAGTCAAATAAGGCTTCCAAAGCTGCTGCTAGAATAAGCGATGAAGAATTTCAAAATAAAGAAGTTAAGGAAACACCAATCATAGAAAACAGTACATAAGAAGCAAATTTTATAAAGGAAGTGCATGTCAGCACTTCGGCTGCCACCAACGCATCTAGTTGGAACTTTTGCTAGTCTTTTCAAAAAAGATTCCGAACCTTATATTGCAGGTACTAATAAGTCAACAGCCCTTATCGCATCTAATATTATTGTAAACATGAACAACGACCAGACTGAACAATCATCAGTTGAAAAAATTCATTCATCACCAAAGAGTTATCAGAATAAATAACCAGGAGATGTACAGCAATAAAGTGATAATTCACTGGAAATTGCAGATGATGTTATTCAGAACTGTCCTATATATTATAGATATTACAAGAGATGTTAAAAGGCTATTATATTGTATTATATAATAATATTGTCTTATCTGGTGGCTCAACGATATTCAAAGATTTTTGAATAAGAATGCAAAGTGATATTAAATTAAAAGACTATTGATGAACGATTGAAGTTAAGTATGAATGCGAGTGATGGACATATTACTGTAAGTTTGTTTCTTATTAAATTGCATTAACCATAAAACAAGTTATAAAAAGACATATTTTTTAGCCAAATCTATATCTCCGAAGGAACACTTTTCCTTCCGCGTGTCGAGCGCTATTAAGGTTCCGCCGCCTAGTGGCGGAGCGCGTTACTACGCAGGTCACGGTGTGCGCATTAGCGCGCGGTGTACAGGGTGTACGTAGCATCTATATAATAGTATTACAACAAATTTAAATCGGTTTATAAACTTTTGGACAGAACGCAAAAAACCATCTTAAATAGACCTTTTTTAATTTTTGAATAACTGTATGAAAATTTGAGTAATCGACTTGAAATTCACCTCAAGTATGACTGACATAGGTGTAAAAATGTGTGCCAAAACTCAGTTCTGTAACTTCATTAGTTTTCGAAAAATTGCATTTGTTTATTAATATTGACCTTAATGGTTTTTTAATAAGTAAGGATTTGGGTAGACCTACAGCGCCAGAATTTTGCGCACACCTTTCTTGAAGCTTCAAATTTTCACGTACGCTTTGGGTCTAATTATTTTTGTGCACATAAGTTGCAAAATTATACGTTTGGAAAGGTAGGTAATTTTGCAAATGCTTTAAATCTAATTATCTCGAAAAATTGTAGTCCTATTGAAATGAGCCTTAGATACTCGGAATGTGCAAATTTTTGTTACAAATTTTAAGATATATCCTGTACGGTGAAATCATGACGCCCTGTATATTTATTTCCAGATCAATAAGAATCTGCCCCCCTTTTTCTCGTGGAGTAAAAAGTACCAATGGTTGAAGTGGACTATGAGTTTCTTATGACGATTCCTTTTATTTCCATAAATATGCTTCCCTGTAAATTATGCAGTTACAAGTTCAAATATATAATACAGTAGACTCGATAAAAAATAGTATATTTCGATTCAGTGGGCGCAAAATTTGCTTTTGCGCCTCGTTTTGTGGGCGCAAAGTTTATTTTGTGCACAATTATTTTGTGCCTCTTTTCACGGGCGCAAAATATAATTTTTTAATTTTACCAATATACCATGTGCACATTCACAATGCGGAATTAAAAGTAAATATTATGACTCTTTCAAACATCATCGCTTTCGTTTTCATCGTAAAAATTAATCGTGTTTTGGGGATACCATAAAAATGTTAATGTAAGAATTTGAAAGAGCATCATAATAAGCATAACGAAAACCCATATAGTTATATTCGTTATGAGTATTGCAAAATAGAAAAACGTTTTTATAATATAAACAATTATACAGTACACGTTTCAAGAAATTATTATAAAAATACTAATTTAACTGAATATCCACAATTATTGCATCCTCATGTAAATGAACATTCATAATTTTTTTTTATTATTATTTAACGTCGCTCTATTTATGCTCCCACTCCGTGCTAATCAGCGACGGAGGTCTACGGTGTGTTTGTAAACAAAACACATGTAATATTTTACAGAGGTGCTTGTGTCAATATACCGAGATGTGGGCTTGAACCCGGGACCGCCGGACTACGAGCCCATCATTCTACCAACTGAGTCACCATAGGCCTCGAACATTCATAATTATTGCTTTCCCATGTCAATGAAATTCAATACTTGGGTAACTGAAATCCACAGCACAGTATACAAAATAAATTTTCATATTATAATATGTTTAAATCAATTCTGACGTTCAATAATATACAGCCTGTTGAACAATTATCAAGCAATATTGATTTTCATAATGATGGATCAAAAAATTTGTTTGATATGTACCTCAGACCATCAACAAAGCATTTCGTTGTAAATAATTTTCATTCTGCATTCAAAACATATAATGATCAATTTAAAATCTCTTTACTTAACTTAAATTTATCTAAGGATGTAGCAGCAAATGTTTTAGTCGTGTTTCTTTAGTCTTTTAATAGTTGATGTGTGACGACCGCTAAGTCATTATTACATAGAGGTAAATTAAGCCGTTATTAAATTAAGATAAAATTATATTCAATAATGTCGATATATTGAGACGAGTAGATAAGTACGTGATTCCCAGTAAAGGAACTCGAATCAAAGGAAAACTGAACATTATTCTATGGAAAAGAGAACAAATTTCCATGAAGCTACCAGAGAGGGTAACCCAACATCAGCCGGCATCAAACTATAAAAGCAGCCAAAGAAAGAGCACCAATCAATATTTAGCTTAGAGACAGATGTAGAGGCGATCACAGAGTATATTCCTACTATTATCATAATTATATGTCTTCTTTCTGCTATTGTCTCACCTCTGCTCCATAACATGCAACTGGAGAAGTCGACCTATTACGTGGTGACCAATGTAGAGCTTAAGGAAATCCTGTCATCTGGAGTACTCGGTTGAGCCATTGCGCGCTCCGGGGGAGTAGAGACTGGTAGGGGATATATTACTTAAAAATACTAACATCATTTTCTTTCTCTTGAAATAGCGTGAATGTTATCTGTGAAGAGAAAGAAAATAAATATTGTTCTCTAAGACCGCGAGAACACAAAAAGATAATGTGCATTTGTTGTGGGGCCGCGGTCTCAGATAAACATTAACAACGCGCTGAGAGCTAATATAGTAATCATTACGCGCTACTATTTTCGGCTCCACACTGGTTTTTAAACACGCTTGTCTGCTGCTTAGACATAGTGACCACTGCGTGTTACTATTATCAGAACGAAGGACAAGTCCTTGGATGGGAAAATAAACGCTTCTTTTCGAGTCCAAAACACCCGTGATGCTCACATAAAGTGTGTACGTCACAGGTGAAACCCATTGTAAAAGATTGGAGCTAATTAAATGTAAATTTTAAATCAATTGAGGACTTGCCAAAAAGCAAATAAATATCGTAAATGTAGAACCTTTGAGAAGGGATACATACAGTGAATTAAGAAAATATTTAAGTTGAATAATTTAATTATACAAGCTAATGCGGCTCATTTGCAGTACATTATTATAGCGTTTCTTTTCAGTAGTTAATCCGTATGCTTGATTGTTTATATTTCTACAATACAAACGGACACATCCCGAATTCCGGGGACTTATGCCAGACACGTAAATTCGTGGATTTATTGAATGTTTTAGTACTGAAAATCAGTTTTGTAGCTACTGCGATCAGGCGCAGAAAGAGTTTCAAAGAAATGCTTGTGAAAAGTAACCATTTAGAAGTGTCGAAGAATATAATCAAGATGCATTGCAAGCAGCAAGATAAAAAATAGTAAATAGCATCATATTCACTAGAATTTAATTAAAAACATTTTCATGTTTATAGCCCCGGCCTACTCGTAGCTCATGATTTGTGGCTAGTAATAAAATATTCCATAGGCAACAAATGGTTCAGATGTCCACTGTTTAACTATCATATAAATAATGTATCTATGTCAAACACAAACAAGGAATTTATTTCTTACTTTAATAAGTTGTCTTAGCAATCAATCAATATTTTAAGAATAACTCAGTTACAGTTAAATATGCGTCTAAAACGAAAAACAAAAGAAATTATTTAATGCACTGAACTTGGAGTGTATGAATTAGCAAACTATGCAGGAAGCATAAATATCCATACTCCTTGTGTCTTTAATTCACTTATAGAATCAAGCATCAAATCTGTATTTGTATTTTTTACCAAATATGTGATACACAAACCAGATTTGCATTAACTTGGTAAGTATTAGTGTCAGTAACACTGCTTATTGACAAATAAGAATATCCTAAATACAAATCCATATAATTTTAGAATATTATGAATAATTGCAAAATTCTTTATATTATAATTAAAATTATTATCATGTTCTTAACTAATTTCTATTGCTCTTAATAATATCAAGTATAAATTGAATATTTATAAGCTTTAAGGTATCGTTACTTCGAGGAAAAATACCCCGTGTCAATTGTGGTAGCGCCGAAAAGCAACGCCAAACATATAATAAACGGATATAAAAGTCCGAAGAAGCCGCCGCATAGTGGTACCGCTTCGGAAAAAAATGGACGAAAATCATGCTTCATGCAAATTTACAACCAAAAAAAGAGCGATACAGAAAAATCTTCGTCTTGGTGCTTAGTTTATGAATCTGCTTCCCTTGGACAGATCAAAATTCATTAAAACATATATATACATATATATATATATTATATATACATGCGTATGTGCGTGATTCTGGGATTCTTAAAAGATTGTTCACAACGACTGGGTTTTTGTGAAATGAAAGTTGAGTCAATTATATAATAAACTAAAACCCCACAACCCCCGACCCCAATGATGTTCGCCTGCGGCGCCCGCTTCTATTTCCGGTCACTATTATGTATTAAGACTCGAAAATGTTACTAAAGAAATATTATGATACCCACCAGAATATCCCAGAAAATGACAATCCATCTATTTTTTTTCTGGGATCTCTCAGAAAGACGCATTTATTCCAGAAAGTAACAATCCATACTAAAAATCGTTCCAGAAATACTAGAACTTGACTATTTATATATATATTGTAACGCCCTACTTGGGATAAAGGTTCGAGGATTAAAGGGTTCAAGGGGAACCAGGATATCAAATCTTTGATATACTTTATTTCCGAACAAATGCGGCAAAGTCAATTTTAGGGCACCAGCCGCGAGCCTTACACGACGAATTTAGTAGACTCTAACCGCACATGCACAATACGTGACTAGCTCACCGATTGAGCTAGAGAAATGAATATCAAGCTAGAATATATCGGTCGTGGGGGCGTAGCTAAAATTATCACGAGATCACACACGCAAGGATCCAAAGGAGACGAAAAAGCCACGAAGCAAAGACCAGTACCCTGAGGGCAACTCACTGCAGCATATTGGTTTCGTGTCCAGCTCACGTGGCGAATCCTAACGAACAGGCCGAGTCAGTCCGTGGCGTCTTGCTTGCATGATTCGTCAAGCAGCCGCGTGTTGCGCGCGCACTGTTTGTGCTCACGAGTCGAGAGCTGCTGACTTCTGCTGGCTGCGAAATTTCTCCGTGGCTATTGATGGCTGCATAACGCAAGTGCTAGAGTTGCTGTTGCAGGAGTTTACAAGACCTTTCTGCTGGACGAATCCTGTGGAGTACATCTACGAAGCTGGAGTGATCATCTAAGCTTGCTTGAAGTGATTAATTATGTGTACTTTCTTCGTATCGTAGTTAGATGTTTCCTAACCTCCAAACAGTGACGTTGGTCTGTGTGATTAATACAATCCTTTCCTTCCTTTCTCCTGTCATTTACGTAAGTGTGAGTGTTTCCTGTTATGCTAGAGTAGTATCTTTTACTAATTTCCTCTGTCTTTCCGTTTGCGAAGCGCTCCAGTGATGATCACTTGTCCTCACTTCTCTGGCTTGCTGTTGCTGCTAGGACCTGCTACTGTGCGAGCCTGCTTCCCATGGATTGTGCTCTGGTGGACTCACGGCTGATTCTGGTGCCTGTAAGTCTGATTCTTCCTGCCCTGTAAGCTCTTGGAGGGTCGTATCCACTCTACTCTCTGGTGGCTGAGCTTTAGGATTCAACTGTGATGTTGGCGAGTAGTGTGAAGTGGGGAAAACAGCTTATCTGGGTAACTTTGTGAGTGGATAGGTTTCCAGGAAGTGCTTTCGTACACACTGTCTGTACTTTATATCTTGTTTTTAGGCTGGGTAGGGGTACGAATGTGCATGAGCGTTTGGACTTCTCGCACTTTAGCCTTATGCTAGGAGCTATCCGAGGACTTCCTGCACCAACTCAGTCACCGAGTGCTGAGCTTAGTGATTTAGGCCTATTTTATATCTTAATTTTAATTCTTATAGGATAGAAATACAATATATATAGCATATAATGAGCGTTTGTGCCGTTTTCATGATATAACTATATTTCTCCTCTCAAATAAGTTTGTATATACTGTAACGTGGCGGATTTTCGCACGTTAATCGCACGAATTTAAATATTAAAAAATGCCTTAAAAGGCAATACAAGCAGCCAGAAGGGATGTCCCTCCACTTCTCGTCTCGGGCCGTTTTATATTAAGCGTTTATTTATTATTTTTATTTTTTATTTTATGCTTACGCAAATACGCGTCGACGAGCGCCGGGACCTTCTTTCAGGGTCAAGAGACACCAACAGAAGATCCCGCTACAACCTCCAGGATGCGCCGCTCCGTCGCTCAGAACATCTACATGTTGCAGATGCCTAAGTTACGCATTCTTATTTTTTTATCTCTCTCTTATGCCTCTCATCAGTTTTGCCTCCATGTCATTATACTTCTCCCATTTTAATTATTCAAAACCACTCATTTTTTATGCCTTAAGGGGATGCCATATAGAAAAAAGAACTCTTCGCACAGGTTATTACCGACCGAGTGTCTGAGCGGCACCGCAAAAAATATAAAAATAAGCATGCAGCGCTCCATGCGTAAGTTTCAAATACTACGAAACTTACGGTCGCCACTAGATGGAGCTATTGTAGCGTAATATGAAACCTTTCAGTTTCCATACGCGTACATACCTATGTACTTATTAGCTTGAGCAGTAAATAGCTCATTACGAAATTTTGTACTCTGTGTACAGATCACTTGGGCTTTACATACACTACATT
>UELU01098960.1:0-18534 GCA_900490025.1 Megastigmus dorsalis
GAAAATACCAACAGTTTGACGTATTTTAAAAGTCGCTACTAATATTCAGACAGTTGTTATAACGTTATAAACAAATTAGTATGATAATTTTTTACATATTTTACAGCTTTCGGTAACGTAAATTATTGCTTAACATAAAAGTTTGTTAATTATTACTATTCTATCCGATAGGCAAAACATTTAGCTTTAAAATGCGAGTTTATAAACTTAAAAATTTTTATTAGAACCGAAGATACAAGCTGAAGAGTGTGAGCGCAGAGCGAATAAGAGATCTTTTTGCACTAAATTGTCAATAACTTTTGATCTACTTAATATTTTTGAAAAATACTAAATTGAGCAGATTTGTATTTGAAAAGCAAACAAATTGGCATAAACTAGACTCTGATAGCTTTTATAGAACACAAGATATAGCGATCTAAACAATTATATTGTTAATAACAATTAAAGGGGTCACTTTTGGGCCTGGTAACCAAGAAAAATCGATTTACCGCACCGAAAAACATAAAGTAACACCAAGTTACCGAGGGGACCTCGAATTGCATACAGGACCCCCCACCTGCGCCCGGACTATTTCTAATTCTTCGTGCCTTGGCCAAATATTTAAAAATTATATTTTAAAAGTATTTGAAACTACAAATAAAATGAGATATTAAAAATCAATTTCCATCAAATCATTATTGAAATATAAATATTTTAAAAAAGTCTTAAACCAGAAAAATTGAAATATCTTCAAAACTTACTAACCAACTGTATATAAAAAATATACAGCTCTCAAGGAACAAAAATGCAAAAATTTTGAAAAGATTTGAGCAGTTTTACACCCGTTATCGAATCTGATAGAAAACTGATTTTTTTTTCTCAATTTTGATTGTTAATTTTTCAAAAAATATAAAATATTAATTCCTGAAAATTTAGTAGATTCATTCTAACGATAATCTATAAAATTTAGTTAAATTTCGTAATGATTAATAAAGAAATTCTAAGTTATAACCATATTTAATTAATAGAAATAACAAAAGAACGACGCAAGCAATTTCAAAAAATAATACGTTGAGATTAAGGGATTCCGCAGAACACAAAATGTAACGTATTTGTTCTATAAAAGCAACAACTGATCGCGTCTTCACGTCCGCTCGGGTTGGAGTCTCGCGAAGCAGTGTCAGAGCGCTAGAGCGTCTCTGCCAAGCTAGGTAGAGGGGGCGTAGTGGGGGAAGTTCCAGGCTTCTAAGCTTAGAGCGGTAGACGATTGCCTACATACATACATATAGTGAACACTCGTATATGTATATTCTAACACTCCCTCTCAACCTATGTCGCTGAATTACATAAACATATATGTATACATACAAAAGCATCTGAGGCTGATTGCCTATAGTTAGTTAATTATTAAATTTTTTACATTAAAGCCGATTGCTTATAGCTATTTCGCTATTTAACACTAGATGATACCGTTATATCTTCCAATCATGGTGGCTTGTTCAGGTAATTCCTGTTGCTCTCAGAGGACCATCTATACTTAACATTTAGGGGGTATCCCAGTCCTCCCTTTCAAGCTCGTCATCGTTTGGTATATCTGTAAAATAAACATACGTTAGCTTTTCTGTAAATTAATGACTTGATTTTTAAGTCTTTCATGGCTCGCTAATGGCAGAGCTTTGGTTAGCATATCTACTAGCTGATCTTGTGATTTTATCTAAATCACTTCTACATAGCCGTTGTTAACGCACTCTTTTACATAGTGTTCGCGTATTTCTACCATATGTCGTAAATTATTGGCACCACCGTTCTTAGCACACGACAAAACTGCCATGTTATGGCAGAACATTTTCATAGAATACATGTCGTAATTTAAAATAAATTTAATTGAATTATTGATAGACGTCAATTCTTGGCATGTCTCACTCATTGCTACATACTCTGCTTGACATGTGGACAAAGCAACGCTCGTTTGCATGTGTGTTCTCCACGCGATTGTATCCTCAAATAACTTATTTACATACCCGCATGTCGTTTCTGAATGCTTACAATCAGTTAGACTGGCATCTGAATACGCAGTCATATCGTCTCTTTTAGAATTTCTTTCAATTTTAATTCTTAAAAACCTTTGAGGTTCTCTCAGATCTTTAGTATTGAACTCTCTACTCAAACTGTCTTTTATGTCATTCGGATCTTTAGTTTTATGTCCCGCTATCAATATATCGTCATCATATAATAATACTATAATTACACCTGTCTTTGCTGATCTAATAAATAAGTAGGGATCCAAGTCGTTTGTTTTAAAGCCTAATCTAGACATTGTATTTGAAAATTGGTCATTCCATTTCTTTGGACTGATTTTGAAACCGTACAATGATTTTACTAGTTTCCATACCAATTTCTCTCTTATGTCTGAATTTACCTTCAGTCTGGTGAAATTATGTATATATCCTCGTCTAAATCTCCATACAGAAAAGCGGTCTCTATATCTAACTGTTTTAATTTCAGATCGAATTTATTTGCAATCGCCAAGAAGGCTCTCACTAAAGCTAGTCTCATACACACAAATTAATCACAAACAAGTAAATCACAAATATTCTTGTCTTTAAAACCCTGATCATTAGTCGTGTAAATACCCATCTAGAATCTGTAATATTAGGCTTCTGATCTCATCCCTTTAGATGTGATTTTTGTACATTGTTATATCGCTCACCTGTTTCGTTTCTTTTGAACGGTCGGCCGCTCTGACCTCTCGCTAGTTCAAAGCCTCGATAGGCGGGCAGAGACTCCGGTCTTCTGTCGGAGCTCATGGTCGCTTCGTTTTAAGGTCTTGCTTCGGTTCTCCGTTCTTTCTCATATGCTTGCATTCCGCTGCAATATGATTTCCTAGAGAATTGCATCTATAGCAAAAAATTTGACCTACTGCCTTACTGTTGGAATGTCATCTCTTTACCTGTCGATTCCCTGCACACGCATTGTGCAGTCGGCAGTCTGTGACTGCCTGTAATAATATATCTCTCTTCTCTTTTTCCTCCAGTCTTCCTGCGTTCGGAATACTTTCAAATATCCTGATCTTTTCATTGAATTTGTCGCAGAACTCTATTATGTTCTCTTTTTGCGGTTTGTACTTTAGATTATACAAATCTCTTCTAGCGGAAACACTAGTCGTTCTAGTTTCCAGTATTTTGATTCTTTTAATTTATTTAAAATTTCTATTGGATCTTTCAAATCTACTATCTTAGAATAGTATTGCACGTCTATATGATTTATCATTATATCGCGCACTCAATTACTGTCATCCAAGATTTTACTTTCAGACACGCTCTTTCTTCTTTCTAGATCTAAAATATAGTCTAGCTTTCCAATTTTTAATTCAGAAATCAAGAAATCTTCGAACATTTCAAATTTGTAATTGTTGATTTATAAATTCGGTTAAGTCCCGATTCTTTATTGAGTACTTCAATTTGAACTTTTTCGGTCTAACTATCTAAAGAATTTTCTTTGCCACTCGTTTTTCGCTCGTCCTTTAAAATTGACTTTACTTTATCTTCAATAACACGTCTAAATGTATCTTCCGTCATACCTATTTCTTTATTGCTGTTACTCAAATCAACAGAAACAGATTTCTTACTTACGTTCTCATTTGTCGTATTATCCTAAAAAGGGTGTGAAAATCTTGGGCTGACAGGCAACTCTCGTTCTTCCGAGACTGTATTTTTACCCTGCTCTTGACTCTCTAGCTCTGGGTCATTTCCCATCTCAGAGAGGCACGCCATGAGCTCTTCGATTGTAAACGATCGCTTTCTCGTTCTAGTCTCGGTTTGAGACCGCTCATCCAGCTCGAGCTTCTCTCTTTGTCCTTCCCTTTCGAGGAGTACATCACTCAGGACCCTGGACCGATTGATGAGGCTCTCGATCACAGGCTCGCTTTGTGCATTCAATGCAGTCTCAGAGTAGCCACTGTGATGCATTTCTCCCTCCGATTCTCAGGTCTCTCCCTCGTCAGCTGCATAAGTCTGCGTAGGTTGATATGAGTCCTGGCCTGTTAGTGTCATGGAGACAGCCGTCAGATTATTAATGCTGGAGGTCATCCGGTCCATCACACTGCTCATTTGTGCAGCTTTATCGTTCCAGTATTGCTGTCTGGACTTTTATGAGTCTTTCCAACATCTCACTCGTTCTGTCTTGTGAGCTGTTTCCTATAGCACCTCTTGGCCAGTGCTTTGTAATGACCTCCTTTTCCTCCTTTGTAAGGCTTTGATCAAATCTGATTATAAATAGTGGGCTTAAGACAAAGCAAATAGCTACCTCTTTGGTTCGAGCTAGCAACAACTCCTTTTTCTGGTACTGTCGCTCATCAGCGATTTTGCACCACTCTCTTTCTACAATGGTTTGGAAGCGCTTCCATGTGGTACCTAGGATTTTTAAAGCAGAATTAGAGAGGGAATTGGAGTGCATTGTTACTATATTTAAATAAGTATACACACAGGCACACATGCATATTCTTCATGCTCTGTCAGTCACCTGTTCACACTGTCTAAAGTGATAGTTTCACACTTTGCAGATTCCGCTCGTCTGTTCTTTGGGTGTTTAGCCCTTACAACCGAACTCTGTTCTTTAATGCTCTCGTATGGGACCCCGAGAATTAGTTACCGATTGTCTTACTTGGTGGAATACACACATACGTATCTGTCTTACTGTCTTACTTTCTTACTGTCTTACTGACTTACTTTTTTACTGTCTTACTGTCTTACTGTCTTGCTGTCTTACTATCTTACTGTCTTGCTGTCTTACTGTCTTGCTGTCTTACTATCTTACTGTCTTACGCTCATAACCCACTCTCGTGCTCTCTTCTTTGTACCCTCTTATACTTTTACGTACATATTCTTATATATTTTTAATTACACTGTCTTGCACTATTCTTAACACGCTCTTAAATGCCTTTAATTATACTCTCTTATATTATTTTTAAGAACCATTTATACACTCTTAAGCACTCTTACTAACACACACTCGTTTCTATAATATACTTTCTCAAATATTCTAGTCTTATCTTTATTTATATAAATTCATTTTATTTAATCTATATACACTTGTTTTTAACTGTACACTCATAAGTTACAAAACGTTATTGCGGCGTATACATATTATCACTTGCACTTTTCTACTTCGCGACTCTGCTCTATCGACACTTCCTTTACACTGCACTGTTCCGGTTCTCTCCCGCGCGTTTTTGTTGCGAGCGACGCTATATTGAAACTTTCGCGTCTTTTCTAAGAAATGCTCTGGTCGTTAAATTTTTCCATGAAATACTTTTTATAAAATTTCCTTGTTTTTAGTGATTTTTAACTCGCGTCTTGATTTTACACTCTTATTTTCACCTTCTATCTTCTTCTCTAAATTTTATTTTTAAAAACATGTCTCGCATGTCGGCTATAATTGCGAACTCAAATTAACGAAAACGTATAATAAGGTTGAGTAATAATTGTAAAAGGTCTGGACCTGGTAGTAAAAGATCGTTGAAACTAATCTTTTTAGTTTTGGCAGCCGCATCGAAAACTAAGCGAGCTCGGCCCGGTTTCTTTGCTCGTTGCACGCCAAAATGTGGAAGATACCACACTTTGGTATCATTAATTTGATTCCTCGTACTATTTTTGACTATTTTCTGTGCAAACCCAACCCATTTTCAAATAATCGATTCATTTCGCTATAATATACATTAGTATACTGAGCGTCTTTATCTAGCTTCTTTTCTAAAAGATATAGTCTATGTAAAGCAGTTGAATAGCTATCAGGAAATTTATTAACATCTTTTTTCCACAATAAACCTACCTCCCACGCAGTACCGGCTTATCGACTCGTCTTCTCTAAAGTTTCAATCGCGTGCTCTTCATCGTCTTTAATCACTGAGTAATTCGTAATTCCTATTGAATCGATATCAAAATAAAACTTTATCATTTTGTTTAAGTTATCGTCATTAACATTAAGTTGTTCCTTATTTACTTTTAATAAATTGATATACGCAGCTTCATGACCATTACAAGAACCATGTGCAGTGTGCAGTCGGCAGTCGGAACCATGTATTGAGCAACCAAGTAAGAATTGTGAAACAAATAGTTTGTTATCAATTATTTCTTCGAACTTTTGCATCAGAATTAACTCGCAGTTATCCTGTCCGATAACCATGTTAGGCGTTCCACTATACGGACTCGTTCATACACCAGTATTTCTCTCGTAGAATTTTACTATTTATTGTGTAGGTAAAACGAGATCATTGACAATCAAAACATTTCTTAAATAATGAACCATTTTTTAAATACTACCTTTTAATTTGAAGTGAGTTTTTGAGTTTGAAAATATAATCGTATTGTCACCTCCTACGCCTTTGATTTGCACATCTGTGCTAAGGATTTTTGCTCCAATTTTATCAATAATTTTTTAATTAATAATAGTTACAGTTGCACCTTCGTCGAGTAAAGCAAAAATCGACTTATTTCGGCTTTGTCAGCTTGAATTTTCTAATTATGATGCAGTAGTTTTTAGATTATCTTGTGTGATATTGATCTGTGAATTTAAATTTATATTTTCACTTTTAAAAGCATTCGAATTTGAAGAGGTATGAAGAAGTTCGTGATGTCTGCGACCACATTTGCCACACGCTTGTTTTTTACAAGATTTACGCGAGTGGTCGTGTCCAAGGCAATTGACACAAACGTTTCGATTTTAAAGTCAACCACCGTAAGTTAAGAGGATCTTTTTTAAATTCACGACAATTAATAATACTGTGATTTTTTCGATCACAATGGGCGCAATATAAATCTCGTGAGCTTTTATTAATATTCCCACTGTCTTCAATTAAGCATATGGTTTTTGGCTTATTAAGAACATTCTTTTCGTAATTTGGTAAATCTTTAATATCATAAGAAATGACACCAACATCTATACTTATTTGTGCTTCTTTAAATGAGTAATCGGCTATTCTTTCTAAGTTATGTTTAACTCTGCGTTCTTCAGCTACGTATTTAAGGCAGGTTTGCGGTGGATTTTTTTGGAAAATAGAATACGAGTAAATGATGCGTACGAGGAAGCTGAAGGAGTAAAGCGTCGCGCTTTATTCGTGTTGCCTACCATATCTTATTCCCTTTTTCTAAATGCCCAAAAAATTTCGAGCTTTTATTTCACTATCCCGGGTTTCAACACCAAAAATGTAACCGACTCTAGTGTAGTTGGATTATCAAACAATTTATAATGATATCAAATAAAATAAGAAACCAAGTTAAAAAGTTATTAAACTTTTTATTGAACGAAGGAATTAAAATTATAGAATAACATATGGTTATGGTAGCACGATTCGTAAGCGTCTGACCTTTTTTGTGAGCGCGAACTCATCTCTTCGTCAATCGCCGCGCATTTGTTAAAATTTATTCTTGATAACTGAGACAAAAGCTTGTATGGCCATCCGTTATTGGGCAAGTCACTGAACTTGCCCATCGATTGATAAAAGAAAAGAACGGCTTACATAACAGTCATTTTTATATCTGTTACGTTGAAATTAATGTCTTTTCAATTTGAAAAACGATTTACTCTGAATTGGTCAACTAAAATTTTTACTGTGAATCAAGTAAATCACGTACCCATTAAAAGATTATTAAGATCAACCTATCGCTGGTGATTTTTATGAATAAGAACTTCTTCAAGCTAAATATTCAGATATTTACCTTGTGAAAAAGGTATTAAGAAAACAAGATCAGATTTATGTAAAATGGTGAGGATTTTACAAAACACACAATAGTTGGATAAAGAGATCGGGTTTATAATATTGATAAAATAAATACATTAACATTTTTATACAAATGCTTTTTATTTATTAACCTTTGTTAAATATTAAATATATACAATTTACATGTGTTTAAAGTGAAATTATTCTTTAGATATCATCATGTGGACTTAACGCTAATTTGGTTTCTCTTTCTGTAAATACACTGTTCAGATGAGAATGACTAATGCACTGCTCTCTATATTGAGTCGAAAATTTTAGCAAACATTCATGGTAGTCATTGAAAGTGATTGTATTTTTTAGCACACTACTCTAGACACCTTTAACTTTTATCACTTTATCTTCAATTCGAATGTTGTACATTTTACTACATAAGCCTACAAATTCCGTCATAATTTGTCCATTACCCTCATCTTTCATTAGCTCATTATCTTCTTGTTTACTTGAGGTAGTCCTAAAAGGTTTTCAGCAGGATAATCGGAGGTATCAAAGTTTTTAAGATCCCGTTTCATAATGTTATACATACCATTATTAACTATTTCATATTTTATGCTATCTGTATCAGTATAGAACAGCTTACAATGTTCCCCAAATTGTTTCAGTATGTATTCATAGTGAAAATCATAAACTGATATTTTCAATAGATCGAGTACGCTAAGACCCACTTATATCAGAGATGAATAGGGAAATCGTCGATGACATAGGCCAGAGCCGCGCCAAGTCCTTTCCCCCGCGTGCTACCGCCTCTGGCGGCCAAAGTCCCAAACCGTACGCACAATCTGACTTCGCGCGAAGAGGAGAAATGGGGGAGGGAACCTCAACAAAAGTCGAGCGGCCGGGCCGACGCGGTCGCGCGCGAGCGTGAGCTCGTCTAAAAAACTTTTTCGTTTGCCAAACAGCTCGTATACCTATGATACGATAAAAATGTACATTTCTGTACAATAAAAAAATTAATATTATTACATATATAGAAGTGAAAGATGTACTATATCAATTAATTTTAAACATGAGTCGAAAAGCAATTACCGAGTTTCAATCAATAATTGAATATAACGTGCTTGGTCGTGTGGGCTAAAGCGTATGCCAATAATTTCAACTTTTTGCCAAGGCTCCAATTCGAATCTCGACCATGACAATTTTTTTTTCTACAGAACATTTGTTATCGGACAATTATATAAATATTATTATTTAGAAGGCATTTAAGAACACATATAGAAATCTTTTTTGCAAAAGGAAGTGAAAATTACTTAAATGATACCTATCATCATACCTTCCCTATTTAAAAAATATATATGCGTAGGTATCCCGTTTGAATTCTAATACGTATCGATTATGATTATGATAAAATTGGTAAACCATTATTATTTTTTATATGTTCTACTAAATTATACAAAATAAACATGTATACCCTCAAAGAAAATTTATATATAAACTAATAACACCGGTAGGATCAATGAGAGAGTACGAGTTTTAGACACTTTTGAAAAAAATCAAGATATTAGTTGTGTGAGTTAACCCGTTACCGCCGAGAACGCCACTCGTGGTACCCCGGTCTTTAAGAGCTTGATATTGACTTGAAACGGACGTTCAAAACATCGATAAAAAATGAGAGGGTCATATTCTGAAAGTTTAAGATTTACTCTTTCCGATGGTGCCCATTAAAATTTCCAAAAAAGTTTTTTACTATTGCAAAATGCAGTTTAAAAAACGAAAAACATGAATTTTTCACCCATTTTTTTTAAATCGAGTTTGCAAAAGGTTACCTGAGTGAAATCGACTCGAAACCTCATTAACCGGTGGAATAAATGGTTGAATATGAGGAACTCATGGTTCCCGGACCGATTTTTCACCTAGGGGTTTTCAAATTTTCTTGAAAAGTTTTGAAAAAATGCGAGTGCATTATTTGAGTAATTCTAAGAACTTTTTCTCTTTTGACAATTTTTCCATAATCCCATAATTATTAAGTGAAAAATTCATAAACATATTGACAAAAATTTTACAATCAAGGCACCATTTTGAAAACCCCCAGGCGAAAAATCGATCCGGGAACCATGAGTTCCTCATATTCAAACATTTATTCCACCGTTTAATGAGGTTCCGAGTCGATTTCACTCGGGAAACCTTTTGAAAACTCGATTTAAAAAAAAATGGGTGAAAAATTCATGTTTTTGGTTTTTGAAACTGCATTTTGCAATAGTAAAAATTTTTTTTGGAAATTTTAATGGGCACCATCGGAAAGAGCAGATCTTAAACTTTCAGAATATGATACTCTCATTTTTTTTGACGCTTTGAACGTCAGGTACAAACCAAGCTCTTAAAGACCGGGATACCGCGAGTGGCGTTCTCGGCGGAAACGGGTTATGCAATAATTTATAAGTATTCGCAGGGCTCTGGTAATGTTATTATTATCATTCTAATTAATTTGGTTCATCCCCACCATTAAGGTGATAGTGTACTCATGATTAAAATTATTTCTTTATAAAATTAATAATTGTTTAACAGGCCAGCAAAAGGTTCAATATCATTAAGAATAATACATTTTTATACAGAACATTATAAATGTAGCAGAATAATTTAATTAGAATATTAAACAATTTTTTATTTGAGTTCTTTTTAACATAAACAATTATTTTAATGTAATATGTATAAAAAGTTTAGATAACCATAAAATTAAGTGAAATAATAATTATTATGTAAGGGGAAAAAAATGACATGGTCAATATTCGAACTAGGGCCCTGCAAAAAGTTAAAATTAATAACGTAACGCTTTGGCCCACACGACCAACCGCAATGGTGTTATTTATTCTAATAGAAGTATGTTCTAATAATAGTTACGATTGAAGAATTAATAAATAAAATAAAATATTTCTTGTTATATTCTTTTTGAATTGTTATTTTTTCCTATTCATATTTTAAAAACAACAATAACTTTAATGTGTTTGTACATTTAAGAATGTACATTTATTTTTATTTTTCTTAAAATATTTTGATACAATTCATAAACCGTAATTAATTATTTTTATATGGGTCATTTTATTGATTTTTTAAAAAGTGGTACGCGCGGAGTTCGCCGTTTCAGTTGAACTTCTAGTATGTTAAAATTAGAAATTTAGCCGTAATTTGGACTCCTAATTCGAAATGGAACTCGAGAAATCGCACTTTCAATTTTAAAAACATCGTCGATTTTCGCCTTTTTATTTTGATTTTTGCCTTTTGAAAAAAAGCTGCCAAATTTAGCGAATTATGATAATGTACTCAGTAGGGTCTCATTTTTCTCGGTTTGTCTTCTATACCTTTTAACCGCACAATTTAAAATGTCGTACCTATGATAACACGCATCCCACGCTCACAAACGTAAAAAAACATTTCCTTTACCAATATATTCGATTTCGATGATATTAAAACTGCTCCAATAAAGTTATTCCTGGAAGACGAATATAAAACAATGAATCATTTATTTATTCAAATCATATTCGAATAAAAAAATATCATAATTATCGTAACAGTATTAATTTTTAAGGATACGTCGGAGTCACTAAAAATTTAAATTTCCCGCCCTTACTACATCGAAATACCCACAAGGTTTTTCAAACTTTTCTCTTTAACAAATTAACCAATTGACTTGAAATTTTAGGAGATGCTAGAATGATCGTAGTTGAAGCGCGCTCAGCCCTGAAATTACCAATAAATTGTGTAAATATAATATTTTTAATTTGAAATATAATTGCAAAGTCAGTATCATGCCATCTCTTGGATTGAATTGAAATCAGTAAAAATTTGGTATTTTCTTCTCTAGCTTCTATATTATTTTAGTTTTCGGAAATTTCTGGGCTGAGCGCGTTCTATTTATGATCATTCTATCACCTCTAAAAGTTTCAAGTGAATTGGTTAATTTGTTAAAGAGAAAAGTTTCAAAAACCTAATGTCCGTAAAACAGGCGACTCCGGCATCCCCTTAAGCGCGCTTTATTTATGATCACTCTATTATTTCCTAAAGTTTCAAGTGAATTGGTTAATTTGTTAAAAAGAAAAGTTTGAAAAACCTTGTAAAGCATCTTTGCAAGGCAGTTAAATTATGACCGCTGAGCAAACGCATTTTTCTTTTGCTCACGTTTCGGAATTCGTGCAATGCTTTTTCAATAAATGTATTTTCCAAAACATTCGGTAAGCTGTTAATTGATCAATTTAAATTATAGTGAAAAATCATATTTGCCAAAATTTTTATTGATCATCTTCGTTGATTCTTTTACTCTCAAAGATTAACGAAGCATTATTGCTTACCTAAAATAGTATCGTATTTAATATGACGAATGTTTTGGAGATATTATTTAAGTTCGAGTGATTTGAGCAATAAAAAATAATTGCTCTTTAGTATTTTAGTTAGATTAAAATCTCATTTTTTTAAAGTCTTAATCTCAGTTTTGTACATTTTTTCCTAAGTATTATTTACTCTCTTGATTAGTGTATTAGTTTTAATATTAACTGTGTATTTCTACACTTTTGGTAGATTCCCTAAATTTTCTGGATCCTTAGACGTTAGCGACATCGCATTTTTTATTATGAAAATTTATGGTTATTCTTTAATGCTAGATCTTTAGTTCATTTTTTAATTCGATAAATTTGTTATCAAATAAATATTAAAATAAGAAAACGCGCCGCGGTATGAGTTAGCGCTTCAATTGTCTTTGTCGCTTCACGCTCGGTACAAGCGTACGCGCGACCGCGAGCAACGAGCCTGGCGGGCGCACCTCCCCACCTGTTCGCGCTTCTCCTTTCTATCTTTTTCCGCCGCTTCTGCCGCCCGCTGTAGCTGCCCGCTGATTGGTTCATCTTACAAACGTTTTACAATGAATATCTCGGAAACTACTTGTCAGATCGAAAAACTAGAAAGTTACGTCATTCTTAGAATTTCGCGATCTATCGAATGGTATATATCAAATGCGATGGTATTGAATCAATCTGTATATTAGAAAGAACAAAAAAAAATGACTTGATCGAGATGCGAACCTAGGCCCTTTCAAAAAGTTAGCCTTTAAATGGAACGACGCTTTAGCCCACGCGGGCAACGAACGATTACATAATTATACAATTTATTAAAACCGGATCTTGTTTGTCGACCCCCTCTCGTAAATTAAGTTTAAATTAACATGTTATCTTCAAGATCATTTGGTGTAAAATTTAATGGTTAATTATTGTGTTATTTGATGTAAAAGTCTAATATAAGTCGTTGACTCCATTTATATAATAATTATAATATCTGTACAAATAAGTATAATACGGACCTATATATATTTGAATACAAATATAGTGCAATACATGTGTTGTAAATAAATGTATTCATTCTTTATAAGTTTGCGCGAATTTATAAATGCAGATTTCGCCGTCGAGCTTTTGCATACGCACATTATTTCCTCTCCGTGTTCCCCTCCGCGCCTCGATACGCACGTTCTCCCCTCCACGCCTCGATATGCACGTTTCTCCTTTACTCCTCGAAACACACATTATCCCCTCCACGCGGCATTTTAAAAAGCGCGTACGGTTCGAGGCTCGGCCGCGAGGTGCGTCCCGATCGAAGTTGGCTCGACTTTTTAACATTGGATCGGCGATCTCCCTATTCATCTCTGTTTATATTATTCCTATAAATTTCTAGATTTGTGAGTTCTATGGTTACAAGATTTTCACCTTAAATGATTCTTCTATGAAAGTTTGGCTGCGAGATGAGGGCTTCAGCAACATACTGTCCATTCCATCTAATGACTAGTTTAATACCCACTCGTTCTCATATTTTCTTAGCTTATACAGATTCTTCTCGATTCATTATTTGCTTCTTTCCTCTTACTGCTATCCAGATCAGTATACTCGTTTGACCACAGTTTCATCTTGAGAAAATACATTTTGAAAAATATTACATTCTTCTAAGTAAAATGACAATTTATCTAAAGATAACGCCATAAATCTGAAGAAATCTATAAAAATAAATTTAATTTCTCTGTGATCAATGTGTTTAGCAAATTAGATTAAGAGTTCCTTATTTATCGGCAGTAGATCTATACGTCCTGGAAAGCTTAGGTCAGAATATTGTTTTTTAAATTTGGTAAGTTTACTCGTCTCCTGTTGATTTATGAATAGTCTCGTTCATGTACTTCCATTTTTAATTCGGTGTGGAGCACTTTTAGATTTAGAAACTTAAAATCCACATGTAGTGATATACAAGTTCTAATTTATTGAGGCACACCACCTCCTCCTCCTCCTCTTTCTATTCATCTATGTCATTATTTTGAACCAGTAGAAGGTTAAGGGGATGTTATACTTAATTTTTGTCGACGAAAAAGAATAACGTAAGTACCTATATGCTACCTCAGCGCCATCTACCAGGGAAAGGTCTCTATCAACTCAATAGATGGTTCTTCATATTTATTTTTGTTAGGTCAACGAGGGCCTCAAAAAAGCGAACGAAGCAGGTGAAGCTGACTAATTAAATATTAGCAAGCCAATATCAACAGATGATTAAGAACTTAAATTCATATCTATTTTAACATAATTAACTGTACAAATGCTTCATTTGCAATAGTTGATTTTACAATAAAATAGATTTTGTGCTTATGTTCTTTTGTTGCTTTTTTACAATAAGCAAGTTGTTATCGGTAAAAGATGGAAACCTTTTGATGATAATAGTCTATTTGTGCATAATCAACTGAACAAATTTTGCATTTGTATTAGCTAATTTTACTTTAAGTAGATTTTGGGCTCATGTTCTGACAGTACATCTTCAAGATCAGTAAGCCAATATAAGCAGATGATTAAGAACTGTAATAAGATACATCTATTTTAATAAAATCAACTGTAGAAATGTTTTATTTGTAACAGTTGATTTTACTTTGAAACAGATTTTGCGTTTATGTTCTTTTGTTGGTCTTTCGAATAAGCAAGTCCACAACGTAGAAGATGGTAACATTTTAGATGGTATTTCTTTACAATCTTTATAAAAAAATTTCACATTATGAAATAAGACTTGTAACAGTCGTTGATAAATATAGGCTTTTTTGTAGCCATTCTTGAATTTATAAGGGTTTATATAGCCTTAATAAACTGATTACACCACGCGAAACTTAGACTGTTTATAATCATTAGTATACGTAATAAGACTTTCTGTAGCTATTTTCACATCAATACAATTAGCAACATAAAACATTTTATTACCATTTGGGCATAAATAAATTGATAAGACTTTACATAAAATTTATAGTTGCTTGGAGGTAGCATAGTCTCTCGGATAGATTTTAAAAGGCCTACTTGGAGCAGCAGAGAGCCAAGTAGTCAAATTAAGCCCCCCATGCAGATGATGTAGAGCCTACACATGTGGTAAGGACCAGTTAGGTGCCTTGAGTCTTGAGTGTTACAATACATGTTTTAAACACATAGGCTAGTTGATCACATTTCATCCTACTGCTAAAAAAAATTCACTTAATTTAATATTGAACACTTGTAGATATTCATTTTAGTCAATATATATCCTTTCATACAAATTGTGTCAACTATTTCTCAAAAATGGTTTTAGCTGCTTTTACTTTCATCACTCAAGTCCCAAATATTTTTGATAGTAGCAGACAAGCTATGAAATTTGGCATGCATCACAGCAAAGATAAAAAAGAATTTGTTTTACTCGTCTTTATAAGCAACTAATAAGAAAAGTTTCGATTTAGAAATATAATTAAATAGATTTAGTATCTGTAATAAGCACATAATAATCGCACAAACATGTAGAATGCCCAAAAGGGCATTTAAATTAAAAAAATTGTTTTATCTGAACCTGCTGACACATCAGCACAGTAGTTGCTGAAAAGCAACATAATTTTAAATTAAATAGTTATAGTTACAAAAGTAATAACATGAAGATTAAAATATATGTTTACTGCATACTTATAATTTACAACTGTAGTTGTAGCCCATCCTGTAGCTGCAACATAATAGGAGTGTCCTTGGACTCAGAAAAGGTTAACTAGAAGGCTCCAGCAACTGAGAAGTGGCTCTCTCTCTCTCAGTAAAATGTTAGAAGAGAAGCAGATTGGAGCGTTATTATCTCCAGGAACACTTCAATATGCTTCGTCTGTTGCGTAGAGCCCGAGTAACCCGGCAGAAACATGCATGTTGCCGGGTAGAAAGCATTTGCGGATTTCCGCAAGACTGGAAGTAAAGAATGCTTTTAACTCAGTTTAATCAAGGAACATAATCAAGCCACTACAAGAAACGTTCAGAGTACCACCGTACATACTAAGTATGGTTAAGTCATACCTCAGAGGCAGATGGTTACTTTGCGACACCAAAGACGGGACAAGTGAAAGAGAAGCGCCGCCCAAGGATCTGTCCTGGTCACAGATCTTAGGAACGTGTCGTACGACACACAAGAGAAAGCACAAGTCAAAGTTGAGTATGTGATGAGGAGTGTAAACCAATGCATTGCCAACCTCGGACTAGAATTATCTACTCAAAAAACTGAGCTACTCTTTCTGACAAGGAATCAGAAGCAGAACTTTGACATTATTCAAGAAATGGAGGTCGAAAATGAAATAATGCAGACGAAGGAGACAATCAAGTATCTGGGGATCTGGAGAACATAAAAAAAGTCGCGGAAAAGGCATCAGCAGTAGTGACATCTATAAGTAGACGACCAATATTAGAAGTCCAAGGGACAGCAAACGCAAATTATGTATGACAATAACTCACTCCATACTTCTGTATGGAGCAGAGGTGTGGGGAGATACATCGAAACATGAAATATGCAGAAAGAAGAGAGCCACTGTACAGCACTCAGGGACACTTAGGATAGCCAGCTCGTACCGCACAGTCTCTGAAACAGCGGCGTTGGTAGTAGCGAGGGCAATCCTCATTGATCTCCTGGCCATGGAGCAAAAGCGAGTTTACAACAGATGTCTGGAAGATGAAAAGAAAGAAATAAAGAAAAAAAAAAGGACGTTAATTCTCCAATTCTGGCAGGAGAAATGAAACGCGGAGCCGAAGGACAAATGGACCGCGAAGTTTATCAGAAAGTTGGTTCAGTGGATTAACCACGAACACGGTGACGTCAACTGCTTTATTATGCAGTTTCTCGCCATGCATGGATACTTTCCAGCCTACCTAAGTAAAATGGGGAAGATAGGAAATAAAAACTGTCTGCATTGCGGATATCATAAGGATGACGCAGAAAACACCTTCTGTGTATGTGATCAATGGATGCAGAAGCGAAGAAGTCTAGAAGAAAGAGTAGGACATATCACACCTGATAAGATAATTGAGCTGACGACGCAAGACAAACAGATGCGAAACGTTGCAGTAGGCTTTATCGAGAAAATGCTTCGGACCAAGAAATGTAAAAAACCTCGTTGATGACACTAGAGTCGTCGACCTGGAATTGGGTAGGCATGAGTGAGTGAGATGAGAAATAAAAGGCTATCGCTTGGAATATGGACAGTATGAAAGTAAGTAGAACTGCGAAGTAGAATCACCCCCAACTTCGACTACGGATTGACTCAAGTATGCATAAAGCAAAAGGACTGAGTGAACGCTCAAGATGATGTGGTGAAGGAGGAATACCAATTTCTGCAAAAGACTTTGGTGGTAGCAAATAATGAATGAGTGAATTTAGGGTGAAAAAGAGATAGTTTAGACATGTGAGTAACGTATGCGAAAGGCGATGACTGCCAGTCTGTAGTAATGCAAAAGTAGGTCCGGGCTGATCTCTTCTCCCTCTACCGGAACGCGGAAGGGGGTGGGGTAAGAGAAAAGGAGATGAAAGTTTCGTGGGTATACCGAGATATGTGTCCTGTGGACACTAACCCTCTTACAGCCGGTAACGTGTCCCTCAACTCCTCGGAAAAAAATATTACTATTGCTGTTATTGGAATGATGTCATAGAAAAAAAACCGATTCTAAAACCTCCGTTGGCTGCACCATCCGATCCAAACGCTTAGCCGCTTGGTGCTTGGGTCGAGTGGTCGAGAGGTTCAGAACCTTCATAGCCTTTCTACTTTCGTGGGGTATAATATTGTTGCCCAATAACCCAATAATTCGAAAATTTTACTAGTGGCGGAAGTAGGCTGATTGGACAGTAGCTGAGCGGGTGGGTTAGGTGTTCATTTTTTTAAATATTGGTAGTATTTTCTCTTTTTCACAAATCTGTGGATAGTAGCTATTGTAAATAAAGTTGTTAACGATAATGGTGAAATCTCTCCCATCTACTGTTCGCACCTTGCCGAAGACTGGCTTGACCGCTAGCCGAGTGATGAGCTTATGGGAATTGCACTTCTATGAATGAGTGTGTGGCATGTATGCAAGAGTTTTGAATGCTGAACAAATGCGTTAGTACCTGTAAAATTGCACTGAGCGGAGATGGGCTGCAGAAGCAGAAAGGGCAACTGAGTATGCACGCTGCATGCTAATCATAGTCGGAGCCGTAGGTTCCATAAACGGATCTTGACCGGCCATATAGAGACGAAGGAAGGCACGCATATCTGAAGACACCTATAAACGGGAGTTCCTTACGGGGCGAGATCACACGATGAACAAAAGCTTCAAGTAATTCCCCGTAAAAAAAGGGTATTACCTGGGCGGAGAGCATGTTTAATGCATAAATGTGGGGGCCCTATAAACGGACTTCTGGATTCTGGAAAGAATAAAAGGGAGAAGTGCGGTCCTAAACTAATGGCGGACCGCCGTGTTTGCCGTGAGGTGCGACTCGTGAAATACCAAAAGAAGATCCTGGGAGGGGGTAGGGTGGGGGGGGGG
>UELU01098960.1:24777-38981 GCA_900490025.1 Megastigmus dorsalis
TCATACATGATTTTTGTGTATTTTGGCGCGCTGAAACCGAATTCACGGTCTATTTTACTCGTACGCCCTTAAAATTTTGAAAAAATGGTGAAAAATCGTAAAAAATGCTATAAAATCGTTAAAAAACATTAAATTTTGCGTGTAAGAGCGAAGTATTGTAGCAATACTTATTTTGCAATTGTATTATACATGATTTTTGTGTATTTTAATGCATTTAATCTGACTCAGGTTCCAAAATCTCTCCAGAGATCTTTATTTTTTTACGCCCGAAAAAAAAAATAAAACGTAAGTCGGAATATCACTTCGTAAGGGCATTTTAAGCAAAAACTCACCTTTAGTTTTTCAAATTTTACAACATTAGTGTTTTAGAAAAAAAGGTTACAACATCGAAGGCTACACAATTTTCTTACTTTTTCTTTCGTTTGTAACGAACTCTGCTGTCTTCAAACGACCTATGCATCGGATTTCTCTTTCTTTTTGTTCCCCTCGGCTTGGTTTCTCTTTTCAGCATCCAACAAAAATCCACCATCATATTAACATCCCACTTTCCTTGGTAGCGGCGTTCCATTTCCTTGATGTCTTGGTGAAATCGTTCACCCTGTTCTTCGCTATAATCTCCAAGGTTCTCTGGAAAATAGTCCAGATGCGAGTGCAGGAAATGCAATTTCAAGTTCATCAAGCAGCCTAATCGCTTGTAACTCAGGTTCTACAAAATATCCATGTTTCTTATGCCTATGGAATAGTAGAGCTAGAGATAGTCACTACTACTAGTCTGCTTGATGAACTTGAAATCGCATTTCCTGTACTCGCATCTGGACTATTTTCCAGAGAACCTTGGAGATTATAGCGAAGAACAGGGTGAACGATTTCACCAAGACTTCAAGCAAATGGAACACCGCGCGCCGCTACCAAGGAAAGTGACATGTTAATATGATGGAAAATTTTTGTTGGATGCTGAAAAGAGAAACAAAGCCGAGGGGAACAAAAAGAATGAAAAATCCGCTGCATAAATAATTAAGCAGTTAGCTACGTAGAGCTGCCTACTGAGACTCGACTGACTCCGTTCACACATTGAGTGAGTATACGCGCTGTAAGGTGGCACGTGCGGAGCTTGGCAGTGAGCGATGTGCAACTCTTGTGCTGCACTCACGGTGCGGTTTCACAGTACACCTCTTCGCCTCGTATGCCGGGCTGTGGTGCCGCTGTGTGCATGTGCGTGCGCGTGTGCTGGCTGCGTTTCCTTCTGTTGACAATTGAATTTTCCCCACTTTCCTTATTAATATACCGTAAAAGATTTCTAACATTGGTCCCCCTCATGATTTAAAAAATCCCGAAAACTTTTAAGATTTTCAAACTGTCGTATGTTATATAGCGTCATTGTAAATCAATTCTCCTTCAGTCACACAGTAGAGGACACCAATAAAGGTGATACGCCGCGTTCTCCAATTAACCTAAACGAGAACAGTGGAGATACCTATATAAGTGAGTGATAGTTCGCGATCTAAATCTAGTCTATAGCAGTTTTCATTAAATAAGTTTTAGTGTTTTCGACTTTCTAACGCTGCCTAGTTAGAAAAAAGTAGGATTCGATATGTGTACGCAAAGCAGGTGCACCTAACACGGGTAATAGTTGCCACACAAATTATATCCATGCCAGAAATCCTATCTTTGCGCACTTATATCGAAAAAAACTATTTTATTGCCATTGTACCTATTAGAAAAGAAAAAAATGGTTGACTTTGTAATAAAATTCATAATTTGTTTATAACAATTAAAGCTTGATTACGTTTTCATAATGGTTTTGATAGTTGCATAAATGTGTATAATTTTTATAACAATCTCTGGCGTACAAAACGACTGAGAGTGGACTGATTGATGGAGAGAGCAGCCCAGCATAATAGGTATTTTATACACCCTGGTATACACATGCATATATCGCCGGGCCTTCCTGGTTAATGGTGCGTTTAAATCAAACGCACACGCACATAACTCTATGCTGAGCTTTCTCACCTCATATAAGACATGTTGTTTAAGGCATCCAAGTCATTTTCATAAAATTTATTAATTTTACCTTAGGATCCGTCTGGAATGACGCGTTTTGGAATCTCTTGTATTCCATCATCAGAACTTGTTAAAATTGGACTATCATAACTGTCCATGCGCGATATGTATCGATGCGCACCGTTTTATGTTTATAGACAATCTAAGCTATTATTTTGTGCTATAAAGAGACTAAAATTTCAAGTTGAGTAATGAAATATTAAGTACTACTATTGGCGGATCCCAAAGAGCTCTAAACGATCTCAGAATTACAAACATTCAAATTATACCACCTATTAAACAAACAAAGAAAACTAAAATTAAGATTAAAAGGAAAGAAAATTATGAAAAACGACCTATTCGGTCTAACTCATTTAACAATAAGAAAATTAGAAACGTTTTAAAAAAATGAAAAAGATTTTAGATAAAGAAAATTATCTTGCTTATAGAATAATCAATCACAAGTATAAAATACAGTAAGTATAAATATGTATTATAATTCGTTATATAGAAAAAATGAAGTTTTGTTAGAAAAATTGCTTCAAAGTTTTGACATAATTTTTCGATCTTAAAAAGCATTTTTAAGGAAAAATAGTCTCGATTTATTCTGAGAGCTGATCGTTTATGAGCGACCTTGTAACGCCCAGCCCATAATTAAGTGTTATTAAGTTTTATTTTTATTTAATCAATCAAAAATGCAGTGGACACGAGCGCAAGGCGCGCCCAAGTTACATGTATATATGTATATAGCGACGCGAAAGAAAGCTCGAGTGCCGGCGAGAAAGCCCGAGCTCTGGCGGGCGCGCCCTACTATTTTGTAGTTAACGCGGAGGTGGGAAGCTCAACTCGGAGGGGATAACCCTTTCTCCTCACGAGTGGAGTATAAAAGGCGCTACGCCGCCGCATTCGGCACACTCGCCTGCTTCCTCGAGCTTGAAGCTCCACTCCGGGCTCACCTGAGAGCTTTCCCACCTTCTTCTACTGAGATATAGTAAAATATTGTTTTTGCTTTCTACAAAAAGGAGTCTAATTAATCAATTAAAAAATAAATACTTAAACTAGCCTTGCGATTGCCCATTCCGCGGCAATCGTGAACCCGAGTATTAAGTAAATAAAATCTATTTTGCACTTACAGCAGGTGGCGATTGTACAGCCCAGTACGTGGCTGTACAGTCTACCCAATGCGGTAAGAATTTAAATAACGTTATTAAAATAATCTAACAATCCATGGCGATTGTACAGCCCAGTGAAATCAAATTGATAAAAATAATTAAATAAGACTCTTGGCGATTATGTCGTTCATTGAGTGACTGCATAGTCTACCGTTGCAAGTCAAGTAAAACTAAACAAGATCTATCTCCTTTTCTTGTCCGGCGATTATGCAGTCCATTGCGTGGCTACATAATCTACCAAATGACCGTATAACAATTACGAAAAATAAAAACAGTGTTTAGCAATCGCCCAATGCGAGGCGATTGCAAACGCACGATAAGAGTAAAAAACTACAGAATAAGAAGTGTTTAGCGATTGCCCATTGCGCGGCAATCGTGAACGCATGAGCGTTATTATAACGAAGAAAGCTCTCGTTAGCTCTGGCCGCGTTATGCAGTCCATTGCGGGCGCATAATCGCTACCCCGAGTGATGAGAGTATAACCAAACCGCAAAAAACGCGAGAAATAAAAATATATATTCGCGATTATGCAAGTAACATTTCGAGCCCGAACTTTGTTTAAAATTTTATGTAAAACGCGTGCCGCGAATAATAGTGCTAAGCGCAATGAGTGTCCCCGTTACAACTTTGAATCGAGCGCGTTTTACGCAAAAAAATACACCCACGCGTCTCGTAGCTGGCTTACATTGAACGTTCAAATTTTAGAATAAAGAGAAAATGTATTTAAATTCGGCAACGACAAAAAATAGCAAAGACATTTCTGGCAATACTTAATAATTAACTACGATTCATAAGTACAATAACACAGAAAAAAGTGAAAAGGCTGAAATAGAGTATGACCTTATGGTTTATCTACGTCGTCTCTATTTTGATTAATTTTATATTCCAAGAATTTCGAGATATTTTAAGTTGCGAAGTTAAAACTACCATTTTAATATTGTGACAAGTCGTGCTGCACTTTTTGCTTCCTTAGAACTAGTTTTAATCATCCACGTTCGATTTTTGGTTTTCAAGATATGCCAATTTAAAGTTCACAAATATTCAAAGCCATATCCATTGATTCAATTTATTTTCACTTGATATAAAATTTCGAAATTTGAATTGGCATATCTCGGAGACGAAATTTCGTACGAGGATGATTTAAAATAGATAAAATGGATTTTTAAAAGTGTAACGAGTGCTATATATTGCGATTCATTAACATAGTAAAAAAATCATTCAAGTCATTTAAGATATCTCGAAATTCTGGTAGTATAAGATATTTGAAAATTACGATATGATGGACCAATTCTGGTGCACGATGCAGACCATTTTTATTGTAGGCCTATGAAAATTTATAACTATTTGAAAATAGTCATTTCTTGAGATAAAACAAAACACAAATGTTAGGAAAATAATATTTACTTTAAAAAAATAATAGATTTATGAGAACAATTAATAATGCTTCTTACGATCAGGCCGCAAACCAATCAAAGCATAATTTGGAGGTGTTGAACAATGTGGAGTAGTAGTAGGAATGCCAAGCAGTCTTGCTATTTGGCTCATCTTCTTCTGCCTTGCCTTTATTCTACCTTTCGTTAATCTATGTTCAAAAAATAGATTAAGTCAATGTTGAAACTTAATAATTCATAAATATATTTACTTGTGAACATAAATTACTTCAAAAAGAACAAATTTTAAAAATTTCACGTCTGAAAAAAGCCTGTAAGAAATCAAGAGATCGTACAGAAAATCATGAGGGATATCGTATAGGATATCGTGCTGGTTTTCCTACAGGAAATTCTGAGCGATTTTCAGTATATGATAAATGTTAATTTTATAGAATAAATAATAATAATATTGAATATAAAAAATCATTGGAATAAATTAGAATGAAAAATTAATTAATGTAAAAAATAGGAAAAAAACTCGACCCTGTCGGGACTTGAACCTCGCATCTTCCGATCTTACCACTCAACTACAATAACAGTTGATATACGAATGTATTTCTGATATATATAAATTATGCGTAATAGTTGGACACGGAAAATAATTAATAATAGTACATTCCGCAACTAGTGGGTGAAGGAGATTATCTCGACGAGATTGAAGCTTGTCGCCCGAGCGAAGCGAAGCGAAGCGAGGGTAACAATTATACGGGCCGAGATAACCTGAGCGCACGTGTTGCGTACAATATTTTTCCCTACAACATGCGCAAAGGTCGATTTTGCATGCGTACCCATGGAATGTGGAAAAGTCTCTTACTTTACCACTCGACCACAACTACTGACATATGATCCACTGCATATGGATGAAACGACCAAAAAAAATCGATCGCTTCAATTGTTTTCAAACTTTGAAAAATTGATCTACTTCGAATTTCATAAGGCCCGTGTTTATTCATTTTTTCGAAAAAAATTTTTCGAGTTCCGTGGCGCCATGTCAAAGCTTACATCGCGACAGTGTGATTCCGAAAATGAAAATACACCTCTTTTTCAAGTGACCGTCAATTTAGACCAAATCATCCTATCTTAACGTTATTTTCTTCAAAATATGCAGAACTTTATCATTTTTTACCTGGTTTATTTAAAATTCAAATTGCTTGGAAACTTTCTGGAATAAATGAGAAAAGCAGAAAAAAGTCGGTTTTTTCAAAACCAATTTTCTCACAAACTCCATCTTCCATTTTTACCAAATTTGAATATGTTTTTCAAGGCAAAATTGAGCTATTTTTTAGTCAATTGGCAATATGCCATCTGGCTCCGTTCGGGAGATACAGACTCGTAAAGACAATCGCTATTTCTACACGTTTAAGGGGGTATTATCCCTAAAAATGACGAAATAAATTGATTTTTTTTCCTTATATTCTTTAAGTACACATAATTATGAACCTAAAAACAAATTTTCAAGCAGAAAATCCAAAAAATAAAAAAGTTATAAGTATTTAAGGAATAAAATCGCAAAAAGTAAAAATCACGAAATAATTATTTTTCCCATTATTCTAGATATAAGTCATGATATCGTATTTTTTATGCAAAATAAAATATTTTGACATTTTGAGATACTAAAACTCATTCTGTAAACGAAAGGCCTTTCCAGGTATCTATTCCAAATGATAAATGCTGCAAGAAAATATAGTTTTCATCCAATACAATTTCCGCTATTTAGCATCATTTATTTAATAAGGTTGATATTTTAAAAATTATAACTAAGCACTTGTAGAAAAAATAATTTAAAATATCAATCTTTACTAGTTTGCGTTCATTATATAAACGTATTATGTATTCAATTTTCAAAAGACCGCACATCGTTAGTGTCCCTACGCTGTCGATTATAATACACGTAGTCTGCTTTATCGACGGGGCGAGGTGGCACCTCGAGCGAATACATACTGCATTGCATATAATCATATGATTTAGATTCAACTTGTTTACAGTCTGCTGATTGCTATAGAAGCAAAGTCAGATGTAATAAGCGTTGTGATGAATATAAAGTATTCAAAATAAAAGAATTTTCAATGAATATATCCAATAAGATGAGATAAATAGTTCTGATTTACATGTGACCAGTGTTATATGAAGAAAGTGTTTGTTTGTGTGATTTTTTTGTCCAGGCAAGAAAGTTATGACTCATCTTTGCATGCACATGCTGGATTGGATTGTAAACAAGTCATGAATATATATGTGTTCCAACAATAAACATGTAAGTATCTAATCCAAAGAGTTTAAGACCATATAATTACAATAATTTTATGTATTATTTTATACGTATAAGTATACTTCACAATTTACCTTCTATAATTGTCTTTCAGATTATGCGAATACTGCAACATTACCTTTTTTATGGAAAATATTTACTTTTAAAAGGAGTAAAATAAAGAAATAGTTTAGGTAAGTATATTAAATATATTAAGCATTATGTTGATATTTAACGTTATATTGATTTATCTCCTTTATATGTTTTTAGAATCTACGCGCATGATCCTGGAGGAACTATTGGATGGATTTTGACATATAAGGTCTTAAAATAATTGTAATAACATACTGGAGGAGCTAACGCTATTTATATTAACCAAAATTCCAGTTAACATGTAAGTATCATTGTACATATGAAACAAAGTAGAAATTTAAGAATTTGTACCATACAAACAAACACTGTCTCTTTATTACAGTTGTGTGCAAAAGTTTCCGGCCAAAGAGAATTTTGTAATAAAATATGGTATAAAGAATATCAAATGAAAATGCAAGTCTATCATCGTAATGTATATTTATTATACTATCAAAATACGTAATCAAAAAATTTTATACAACAATTAACAATTGTTTATAACAAAAACAAATATTTTCGCTTATTCATAAGTATCCGGCCAAGTATAAATTTTGCACTAAACTTAAGTATATATAAGTAGGAGCGCGAAACCCGCTGTCGAGCAGTTTTCGAGTGAAAATTTTTTTACGCTATATTTTGAATATTCTTTGGCGAATATTCTTAATGACTGTTTCGTTTTGAAAATATTATATTATTTGTGGACATTTTTTAAAAATGTCTGAAAGAAATTTGTCAAATTTTATTCGTTCACAATCTTTTGAGTGGTTGTGTGAGCAATAATTACACCTAAGAATACGTCAGCATTGGAAATCAATAATATTATTTTAGAAAAGTTAGAAGGAGAATTTAAAGAATATAGATCTATTATTATCACAGTTTTAAAGAGTGACGACGCAGTGCATTATTCACCAGAATTTTTAAATTCTCTTGATTTAGCAGGTTTCCCTCCGCACCGACTTTGCCTCAAAATAGAAACTCCTATTATTCTATTAAGAAATCTTAATCCCCCTAATTTATGCAATTGTACCAGGTTACAAATCAAAATTATGCTATATACAGTTGTGTGTAAAAGTTACCGGCCAAAGATAATTTTGTAATAAAATATGGTATAAAGAATATTAAATCAAAATGCAAGTCTATCATCGTAATCTATATTTATTATACTATCAAAATATGTAATCAAAAAATGTACAACAATTAACAAGCAAAGGGTATGGCTACCAAATATTGATCCAAAAATTACGTTTTTTTGTTATTGGAATTTTTTCATTGAGTTACTGTGTTATTTTTTTTAAGTTTAGTGCAAAATTTGTACTTGGCCGGATACTTATGAATAAGCGAAAATATTTGTTTTTATTATAAACAATTGTTAATTGTTGTATAAAGTTTTTTTATTACGTATTTTAATAGTATAATAAATATACATTACGATGATAGTCTTGCATTTTCATTTTATATTCTTTATACCATATTTTATTACAAAATTCTCTTTGGCCGGAAACTTTTGCACACAACTGTAAATAGCATTAGTTCCTGAAGAAGTCTTTTACAGACATTTTTAAACATTATAAAGCAAAATCCATCATATGGTTTAGTCAGGACTCTGTGCGTGGCCAGAATATGTTGCTGAAGTAATATTAACAAGATACCATGAAATTTTTGGATTTTTCATATTAAAATTGTCATAAATTATAGCCAAATATATGATATATATATTATTAAATGTAATTAATGCATTGGTTTTTTTTTTAATTTCAGATGAATATAGGTAAATACAACTTATAGGGATAATTAACCCCCCTTAAGCCTCATTTGCGTTATGTATAAGCTCATATCATAACACGGGTAAATCATTTCTCAACGTAGAAATGAGTAAAAGATTCCGTATAAATCAACATTCAACATAAATAGGAGAAAATAAAGTATATTTGAATAATAAAGAGTGGTACATTATGATACTAGTATATTATTATATGAGGGGAAGCATAGTTCGCACGTTACCGATACTTGGAATTCCGCGGTCTCGTGACCATATCTTCATGCCCAGGTTATAAAAGACCTTTCGTTGAAGTGTAATTGGTTCGGAGTCAATTATTATATTTTTAAATAGTGAAGACCGAACTATTAAGATAGTTGCAAAATATTATATGAAAGACGATTTAGACTGTTCCCGACAAAGTCCTAACAAAAACTATGTGATAAATGTTAGAATCGATGCAGTTATAGAGAAAAGAGTCAAGCATTTCCTCACTCGTAGCATCAAGAAAACTTACCATATATTTACGGAACAGAATCCAGGAATTACTATTTAAAGATCTAAGTTTTATGAATTGCGACCAATTTTTACCCGCGTAAAAAAAATTTACTTTGGGCCAAACTTTGTTCAACTTTCCTTTGGCTCGAGTTTTGGCTAAACTTGGCCCATGAGACAATCCCAAACTTGAAATTTGAATTTTAAAAAACTTTTGCAGAAGTTTAAAAAAACTTTGACAGAAGTTTAAAAGAACTTTGGCAGAAGTTTAAAAAAACTTTGGCAGAAGTTTAAAAAAACTTTTGTAGAATTTTAAAAAAACTTTGGCATATTTAGCATAACTTAGGTACGATACGATAACTCTTACTTGATTAAAGGTAAAGCGGAAGGATACCGACCAGAGCTTTTTAAACTTTCTGTAAACTTTTTTTAAAATTCTACAAAAGTTTTTTTAAACTTCTGCCAAAGTTTTTTTAAACTTCTGCCAAAGTTTTTTTAAACTTCTGTCAAAGTTTTTTTAACTTCTGCAAAAGTTTTTTAAAATTCAAATTTCAAGTTTGGGATTGTCTCATGGGCCAAGTTTAGCCAAAACTCGAGCGAAAGGAAAGTTGAACAAAGTTTGGCCCAAACTAAATTTTTTTTACGCGGGAAGCTTATAGTGGCAGCTCTAAAAATTGCATTTAAAAATTAAATTAGACAACCAAGATGGACTTCTAAGTAAAACTCATTTTATTCTACACAGAGCTTATACAGAACGCACATAAGGCTTAAGCGTGTAGAAATAGCCATTGTCTTTATGAGACCGTATGTCCCGAACGGTGCAAAATGGCAGATTGCGACTTGACTAAAAAATAGCTTAATTTACCTTGAAAAACATATTTAAATTTGGTGAAAATCGAAGGTGAGTTTTTTGAGAGAATCAATTTTGTTTCTAAGATATTTGAATTTTAAATAAACCAGGTGAAAGATGATAAAATTCTGCATATTTAGAAAAAAAAACCGTCAAAATAGGGTGATTTGGTCCAAAATGACGGCCACTTGAAAAAAAGATGCATTTCCTTTTTCGGAATCACGTTGTCACGATGTAAGTTTTGACAAATTAATTTTAAACAAATTAATTTTGAAAATCGGGCTTTGGAAGTCTCTTTGGAATTTAATTATAAAGATTTCTGTCAAAGAATTTTTCATTTCGGTTAATATTTGAGACCTCTAGGTGGTTTTGAACCAAACTGTCTCTATTACCCCACTGTGTAGTGTCACGAAGCTCCAAAAATTTTTTCGGAAAAATGATTAAACACGGGCCTCATGAAATTCGAAGTAGATTAACATTACAATGTATTACGAAACTGTAGTACGAAACGTATTACAGCTCTGTTGGTAGTTTTAGCAAGTATAAGTGAATTATACACTGAGAGAAGGTCCGCGCTTTAGCCGTCCGGCGAGGGTAGGCAGCTATACGAAATACATGTATAGCAGCTTTACGTTCATATCTGGCTGCAGCATCCCGGTACCCGGCAGCAGTCAGGCGGCAGTAACGCTTAAGTCAGGTTGGGTATAGCAGCTTGCCGGAGAGTATAGAGACTCAGCGCCCCCTTTTCTTCGCACACATGTTTGCCCGCCTTATTCCGCGTCCGGCGTGAAATTTCTCAATATGTATGAAACCGGAACAAGTATAGTTAATTATAAATTTAGAAAATATTGTAAAAGACTTTGGAGAAATAATCAAAATAATTAAAATAAAGGAAGTCATTTTTTTTCACGTACAAATTTACAAAGAATTACTTTTGACGAACATTTTCATGCTTACATAGTTGCGGAAAATTTAAACAATAAGATATTTGTTAATTACAAGGATTTATCATTTATTCCACTTTGTTTCTATATCTACAAACGTAATACACACTATATTGTAACGCGATATAGGTTATAATCTTGTAATAATTTTTATAAAATCTTAATAACAATATTCTTAAATTTCTACAATATTATTCTTTACTGTAGCATAGAAAATTGTAAATAATATATTAATGCACAGTAATTTATATTTAAATTTATAAATTTTTTAGTCATTTTATTAACTTAATTATAATATATTAAATAATTTATTACATTGTGACTTTCTATATCAGATCAATATTAATTTAAGGGGTTAGTCTACTTTCTCGGGCGAAAAATGGAGGTGATTTTCCGGGACTCATACAAAAGAAATCATGCGGTCAAATATTTTAAAATTTTAAGGATATATTTAGATATTATGGACAAGTTAATTTACAAAATTTCATGAAAAAATATCGACTGTGAGCCGAGTTATACGCTCCGACGTCGAGTCATCCAAAAATGAAGTAGTAAATCGGCTGCAGTTGTAGAGGTCCTCAGAATGCCAGTATCTGAAAAATTTTTGTTTCACGTTAGACTAGATGACTTTCCCCGTACCATGAACTAGGATTCTTTGAAAATATTAAAAATTATAAAAATGGCAGCGTTTTGAAAAAAAAATTCAATTTTTCACAAAATAATTCTCGTTTTTTGCTCGGCAAATTTGTATTTTTTGAAATATCTAAAAGATCCTAGTTCATGGTATGTAAAAACATGTTACGAATATTAGTGCAAAATTTCAAATCGAGTCGTTAGTTTTTCTTTGTGCTAGAGCCGCAGCCGTTTTTGAAAATGCAGTTTTGAGAAAAACGCGTTTAAAGTTTTGACAATTGATTTTTCGGTTATAAAATTTAATTTTTCATACTTACAGTTTGGGAAATTGTTCTCCAAGTAGTATACTATCGAAATATGCAAATAAAATCGATTTTTTTAAAAGTGAAAAACTAGACTGGCCCCTTAATTAACTCAAAACTTTCTTTAAAACCTTAACACATTTTTATAATCATATTAATTATAGCAGAAGAAGACGTGAGTGTTCATCTTCGCATTGGCGCTTCAGTTGTCTCTCGTGCAAAGAGCGCAGCTCTCTGCTTGTGCCGATGGCAGAGCTCCGGCAAATGGTTTAGTGTCAGTACGGTAGCCGCAGTAGCGCATAGCGCTGGGCCCCTGACGGCTGCAGTGCGAATCTTCTCTCAGTATAGTTCTTCAAAATATATATAGATGGCAAAATGAATCTCGGAGAGAACTGGAGTAACCGCTTGCAAGTCCGACATACGCGCTCATTTTATTTAGTTTGTGAGTTGTTTTTTAGTGCTTTATTTAAAAAAATGAGTGAAAAAATGTAATACACAATGAATGAAAATAGAACAATATCATCTCGGGCCAGTCGGAGCAGAATTTCTAACAGAAAACCGCCCAACCACCACAGCTTCGAGAGAGGGAGTTTCGAAACTTGCAAAAAAATTAAAAATAACTCATGAATATGAATTCGAAACCTACGCAACTTTCGGATAGAGGATATTGAACTTTGTTACTGTTTTTAGGATGCTTTCGGAATCATGCGCCTTGGATTCAAGCTTGTTGTGTCGTGTCAAAAGTGCGGAATTACTTCAATTGACAGCAATCCATTAATTCATGGTCAGGATTACGATATCAATAGACGTTTTACATTGGCTATGAGACTAATTGGTATAGGAAGGTAAAGAATATCTAAATTCTGTGCATTCATGTGTTTCCGGAAACCAGTGTTTCATAAATCGTACGATGCAATAGTAAAGAACATTGTAACTGCTACGGACGCTGTTAAATCTAAATGTCTACCAAAAGCTGCTGAAGAGGAAAACCAGATTTGTATAGAAAAAGGTCAGCTCGACGGTTGTTACGAAGACTAACACTTTTCAATTTGTAACGAAGACTAACACTTTGTAATATTTCGGCGCGAAGACTGGCACGATTCGGATTTCGCCGCGAAGACTAGCAAGATTCGTATTTCGCCGTGAAGACTAGCATGATTCATATTTCGCCGCGAAGACTAGCACGATTCGGATTTCGCCGTGAAGACTAGCACAATTCGTATTTCGCCACGAAGACTAGCATGATTCATATTTCGCCGCAAAGACTAGTACGATTCAATATTGATCGCGAAAACAAAATTGAATCAAAAAGCGAAAAAATGATCTATATATATAGAATTGTAATTAAATAAATTAAATAATTTATATGTATGATAGAAGCGTTTGTAAAGAATCAAAAAAAAAAAAAAATTTTTCGACTCCAAAATTTGAAATATTCAGATCTATACCAATAACTATATGCTAATACTTATGTGCCGACGTATATATTAATCAATGCAATCTGATCTATGATTTGACTACGGCAGACGCGCTTCTGTTCTCCTGCGATAATACATGTGTACTACATACACTTTAAATTTGGTATTTTTGTTAGCAATGCATACACTGAGAAAAAAATTTAATTGAATCAATGAAAGTTTAATTGTTTTAATTAAATATTTAATCATAATATAGCAATGACATATTTAATTAATGCAATTAGTTCATATTTAATAGATTCTATTGAATATATTTTTAAACTAGTCGTAGAATTTCATCAAATCCATAAAATATTTCATGAAAATAATTAAATATTTAATTGGATTCGCTGGCCCATAAAAGTGCTTTATTAAACTAATTCAATATTAGATAAAATTAATCACATATTTAATAAAAATAAATAAATATGTAATTAGCAGTTAAAATGATTCAGGGGTACTATAAAATACCTTATTAAATCAACTAGATAATTATTTAAACCAATAACATATTTAATAAAAATAATATAATATTTTATTGAATCAATTAAATATATAATTAAGTTTATTAAAAACACTAATAAAATTAATTAATTATTTTTTTAGTGAAACATACACATTTTTATTTTTTTACTTACCACCTTCAATTGTGATCATTTTTCTTTTTTTTTTTGACCACTACTATACTTTTATTCGACGTTTCTGTTTTCACTTTATCCATATATAAACTTTTTAATCTTCACTATAA
>UELU01098961.1:0-10459 GCA_900490025.1 Megastigmus dorsalis
GGCTCAGTTAGTGGCTTTAAAAAAGATTTCAGCTCCATCCTCAGTCTCGGACTTTCGTCCCATCACCCTACTGTGCTTCCTCTCCAAGGTGCTTGAGAAGATTGCACACTCCCAAATTACCAGCTACCTCTCCAGGACTGGCATTCTTGATCCTTTACAGGCAGGATTCAGACAGCATCACAGTACACAGACAGCCCTGCTTAAATTGACTGATCACATTCGTATAGGCATTGATCGAAGGATGATCACCTTGCTGTTGCTCTCGGACTTCAGCAAGGCATTTAACGCTTACTTTATTTACGATGGATTAGTCGCTGAGGATGGAGGTGAAGATATCTTCGTATTGTCTACCCGATGGTATTGACACGTGGCCTCGTGGTTTCCCAAACTTCCTTCTTTGTCTCTTTTCTCCTTGGCGATGCTCTCCTTCGAAGTTGTGTCCAGGTGTAGTCAGGCGAATCAGTGCCGAATAATGCCCTCTTTGATCCTTTTATTATCCTAATTATTATCTTTTGGGCACATAATATCTATAGATACTAGGATGCGCATTAGCATAATTTATTAATTAGCCCTTTATTCTTTTGCGCACCGAGGCTATGCCCTAAGTGTCTCAATTTTTAATGATTTTTTTTTGATTATGTTTTGAAGCATAACTTAAGTTTCGCCGAATTAGGCTTGAAACATATATAAAATGATTGATCAGATTTTTTTTTATTGTTTTATGAATATATTGTTTATAACAATTATATTTATGTGATAAATAATAAGGAGTCTATGAGGAAATTTACCGGAATATATTGTGTTTTCGAATTTTATTTGAAATTGATTGAAAAGTTAGGAGTGGAGATATTTAATATCTAATATTTCATATATATTTATTAAGAACTTTATATTAAACAAAAGGATGTTCGAATTTTGTGTTGTTCTGTCTTTGATTATTCATAATTGTCCTGGGATTCATATAATTTTTGGATATTATCTAAAATATTAATTAGAATCACGTGCTTAGATATTTCGGTGCTATAAATAGATCGCCCCTTTATATTCGAGAACTATTGATTAATGCTTTTTCGGATTTATTGCTAATTTCGCATTTTCTTATGGTTTTTCGTGTTGGATGTTATTAGGGGCCTTCCCACTGAATTTTAATAGCGGTTTCAGAATTTTCCTGTTAATAGTTTCGGAGCTATGGGCGATAAATTGTGTAAATTAAATTTGCAAGGGTAATGGGGCCTTCTGCTTATCGTTCAATCTGCGCGACTTGCGCGAAGGAGCTCTAGCTTGCGCCGTAACGTGATTAGAATCTTCCTATGTCCATTTTCATTTTCTTGTCCCAAAATTTCCCCTAACGCAAGACCGCTGGCATACGTCATAAGTATGTATGGCTTGTCTCTGCGTGGGTATATTAAGAAAGCTCCCTCCCAGAAAAGGTCTTTTACTTTCGCGAATTTTTTGTCGTGGTCGGTTGTCCATTTCCATCGAGTTTTTGCTTTCACGTGTTCTAGCAATGGTTCCATTTCTTGTGCTAGCTTATTCGTGAATTTAGAACAGAAATTAATCAAACCTAGAAATCCTTTTAGTTGTCTTACGTTTTGAGGCGTTGGAAAGTTTTTTATACTTTCCACCTTACCGGGGTCCGGTTTAATACCGTCTGTTGTAATTACTTGTCCGAGGAAATTCATTTCCTCGCGACAAAAAATGACTTTCTCAAAATTCACTGTTAAATTCTCTAATGCTATTCTTTCGAACAGTACTTCGAGGTGTTCGAAATGTTCGTGACAATCCTTGGATACACACAACCAATCATCTACGAAATCCATGACGAGTCCTTTTAAGATGGGTTGTGATGCTCTTGGTAGTGCTGCGCTGCTGTCTTTTAGGCCGAAAGGCACTACTTTGTGTTGGTATGTTTTTCCTTTATATAGGAATGCTGTATATTTTCGTGACTCCTTGGTCAATGAAACTTGCCAAAAACTTACTGTTAGGTCGATACTGATAGTTATTCCGATATCTGAGCATTTCCGTAGTGCTTCTTCTACGCCTTCCGGGTGGACATCATCGCTTTGCAGGTTCTTGTTTGACCCACGTGCATCCAGACATACTCGTACCGTACCGTTTTTCTTTATGACTGGCAATATGGGGCTAATGTATGGGCTTACTGCTCGCTCGATTACGTTGATATCTAGCATCCGTTCGATTTCCTCGTCGACTTTTTCTCGATGGTGGATTGGAATTGGATATGACTTGCTGAAAAATGGTATCTCGTCAGTAAGTATCAATTCATGCTCGTAGTTGAGCAAACGTCCTGGCGTTTTTCGGAATATCTTTCGATGTTTGATGAGAAGTTGCTGTAGTTTATGTTTCTGCTCCTAGGTGAGATTCGTTAGCTTTTTAATCTTCGGATCGATCTCGCTTTTGCTCAACCTTTCGTCCCCCACTGATTCAAAGTTGGTTGGTCCCTCTTCACATTATGTTTTGATGGACCCACATTCAAACTCGCGGCCTATGGTGTTTATGTAATTTTGATCCTTTTCCATGATTTTTCCACGTTTATATTTTGTGCTCATCGTGTCTCCTTTAACCGATTCGAGACTTATGGTTCCTCTTCCGACGTTGATGCACATGTGCATCTGTTTCTGCTCCTTTATGCCGATAATACACTGTCGTATGAGTTTTGGGATAACCATAAAGTTAAGTTCGTGTACGGTGTTTGCAATCTGAATCGGTTCTGCAGCTCTGAATTGTTTCTTCACTCGTACCGACTTCTGCCCGGTGAATCCTACGGCTTGGATTCCTGTGACGGGAAGGGTTGCGCAATTTTGCCATCGCGCATAATTCTTTTCATACATCTCTCCAGAGATGCATGTAATTTTGCTCCCTGTATCAATCAGGGCTTTCACTCTTACCCCATCTACTGCTATCTCTCCTTTTGGACACTGCTTCTCGCTCCGCTCGTGAGTCGCTCTGCTCACTCTCCTCAAGTAGATCCTCTCTTATGTTACTGAATACAGAGTTGATCGCATTCTCTGGGTCTCGCTGGATTTCGTGGTCGACTTTTCTTCGTTGTGCGATTTTCCGCGCCGGAGCGGCATACTTTTCTCCATCGTCGTTTAAGTCGTCATGTTGCGATATTTTCCGCGCTTCAGCAGCGTACTGCTCGCGTTCATGCTATGCACTAATTTTCCGAGGCGTTTCCTCTCTTGCTTCAACTCCGACGTCTTCTTCTGTACCCCTGGACCCTTCTTTTCTCTTCCAACCTCCTCTCGTACCTCTCTTCTCATACGTTGTGCCGAGTACATTGTTTTCACTATGGGTATGGCTACTCCTCTCCCGACTCCTAATTGTCTCCGAAGCCCTCGATACAACGTTTATCCGTTTTCCGAAAACTCCTCTATCTCTTCTTCTATATCTATTTCGTTTACTCCTGCGTTGTGTCTATCGTTACCTTGGTCGCGCTCCTGTGTGTTGCGCGTATCGTAACGCCGTCCCCCGCTGTTTTCTTGACGTTTCTCGTCTCTGAAACCTTGAGGTCTGGGTGTTGATGCTCTAAAATTGTCTCGGCCCCCCGAATTTCCTCGATTAAAACTCTTTTTGTAGCTGGCGTTTGGTGAGTATTGATTTCCTCCCCATCTTTCTCTATTTGCATTGATCGGAAATGTCTCATATCTGGTTCTAGTTATCGTATAATTTAGTGCGCCCGCGTTATCGGATGCATCTAGCAATCCAAGGAGTGCATCAATAGTTTTAATTTCCTGCGATATAATGGACTACTGGCTTTGCTCGTCGAAATGTCGAGATAATTTCTGTATTGTGCATGCAGTGGTAGGCGCGTCCGTCAAATCTTTGACGTCATTATAGAGTCGCAACAAGTACTCGCTTCTACTCAAATTACCCTCTGCTTTATAGTAACCTAACTCTAAGTTCCGTCTTATTGCCGATTGTATGGGACCATTACAATATCTATCCCTAAAATCGCGTATATTTACGATTCGCTCCTCTACGTGCTCCCACCAATCGCGGGCCGGTCCTTTTAATGCCTGATCGATCGCTTTCTTAAAATTTTCCGTCGTCGCGCTTATTGCGTCCAGGTACATGATAAGTGCTTTCATAAAGCGCATTGGTCGGTCACTTGGCGATGCACTGAAAGTGGGCATTTCGAATCATATTGGCATTTGGCCAGTATCTCGCGAGACCCCGCCTCGCGTTTTCTGTATCGACATGTGCCACCACTTCCTCCCGACCTTCCTCGAGCCGCCTCTCCAAGTTCGTTTGGTTTTCTTGGAGTCTTCTAACTCCCTGCCTGTACTCCGACTCTTTCCTCCACCTGTTCTGTTGGACGCTCGCAAACGTGCGCCCGCACCTCCACATCGGTCACACGTGCCGTTATCTTTCCGATGTCGTCGCTATTACGAGTGATCGTTTCGGTCTGGTGTTCCTTTGTCTCGATTAATTTTAGATTTGTCACCTCTAATTGCTTCGAAATCATGTCTAGGGTGTTTAATCTTTTCTCGGTTTCCATCGTCCTTCGCTGCATTCCGTGGTCATAATTCCTCATTTCGCGTAGTGTTGTCCTAACATCGCTTTCGAAACGCAGTCGTTCTGCGCGTTCCCCTGATTCGCTCATGGTTTCATCTAACTCCGGGTCGACTAAACTTGTCCCTATTTCCGGTCTCTTTACGCCCTCTTCCAACGATCTTTCTACTTCCTCGATCAAGTGGCTCCTACGGTTATGCTTCGCATTCTGTCGCGTGTGTCTAGATGCCGCTCCTCTCGCGGGTCTGCCCCTTTTCGTCGTTTTTCCCTTGACGTGTTTGTCGTGCGTCATATCTCCGTTTCCGTCCGCCATTTTAAATTCTGTATTTTTCAAATTTGATTTTATAACGCGTATTGCAATATGTGATGATAGCTTAACATGCAAGCGAAAATACTAAATTTTTTTTTCTTTAAAGCGGAAAAGCGATAAGCGTGCAAAGCAAAAGCAAATTATAGTGTATCTCTAAGCAATAGCAATAGTAGGAAACGAAAGCGAAATTAGCGTGTATGCTACGTATATACTTTTCACTTACTTTGGGGTTTTTTGATTGCCTCAAGCCTATTTTTTACGTAGTCTAATTCGATGGCAAACCGAATCAGAGTCTCCCCTTGCACGAGCACGGATCTGTTGGCACGAGCTGTCAATCGGTCAGAGTGGACTTTCAGGTAATGCAGAATATTTTGTACCACCTTGGAGTCTTTATCGATTCCTTTTAATCTGCTATCTAGCCTATTTGAAAGTCTTCTCACATCGGATTTTAATGTTTCAATTACGCTCGGTTATCCCTCGTATTGGCTTTGCCAGTGCTCGCACACGTTGAGTAGTCTATTGAATGTGCTTACTTCACACTTGACGTACTTTGTTTGCGGGGATTCTACATTTTGCCGTATCCACTCTGCAGTAGAAATCTTTGATATCCTACAAAATTTATCTTGCTATAATGACGTAACACGAAATCCGCTCGTTGCTATTATATTAATAAATAAAGGAATAAATTTTGTATCAATTTTCTGAAATTATCGTGAACTAATTATTAAATAATACTAACAATACAATGTTATTTTATGGATCTATCTCCTTTTTCTTTCAATTGTGAGTCCCACCAGGGGTACGTTTTGCAAGGTACCCTTTTTTTCTGGGTTGCAAATAGTCGAATAACTCGTTATTCGCTTTATTATATGTATATATAGATTTTAGGACTCACAATTATGCTGAGAGGAAGGTAGGAGTTAATAAATCAGACAATAAGGTAGTCTACTCAAGATTTAAATGTAATAATATGTTGCCTATTTGGCCTTTATTCCTTTATTTATTGTCTCAAGGACACGTATACCTTACAAACATGGTATATGTGTCAATATGCGTAACGTCGCTTTTATTCATTTACATAAATAAATTATCGTACTCGCATCGTGACACTACTAATACACAATGGTTGTCTCAATTTCCTTCCTTACACGACTGGATTGTTTAATTGCTTATGGTCGCTTAGGTATTTCGACATAAGTCGAAATGGTCCTAAACTTGGGACGTTTCCCTTTCGCAAGGTAGTCCGTCCCTTCAAGTAGGTGTACTACGCATCACGATCGCGGTACCGTGTCAAGTTACGTTATGTGCACTTTAAATATAATCACTTGCGTAAGAAGAAGTTACTCGTTGAAATCAAATTACAAAACTTTGAAGCACAATTGCAAAACGCGAGGAAAAAATTCAATACGCACGCAATGCACGAGGTAAGGGCAACGCCGGAAAATCGCATGAATTTTCGGACTGGGAAACGTTTCTCCCTTTGCAAGGATAGTCCGCTCCTGTCGCCTCGCTTACTTATTGACGCTGCGAGAAATTAAAAAAAAAACAAATGAACGATACGGACGAGACAAATGCGGGCGCCGCAAAATCTGATAGATTTTCCGACTAGGAACGTTTCTCCCTTTGCAAGGATAGTCCGATCCTGTCGCTACGCTTACTTTATTTACGATGTAGTAGTCGCTGAGGGTGAAGGTGAAGATATCTCCCCGATGGTTGAAACAGGTGTTGACACGTGGCCTCGTGGTTTCCCAAACTTCCTTCTTTGTCTCTTTTCTCCTTGGCGATGCTCTCCTTTGAAGTTGTGTCCAGGTGTAGTCAGGCGAATCAGTGCCGAATAATGCCCTCTTTGATCCTTTTATTATCCTAATTATTATCTTTTGGGCACATAATCTCTATAGATACTAGGATGCGCATTAGCATAATTTATTAATTAGCCCTTTATTCTTTTGCGCACCGAGACCACGCCCTAATTGTCTCAATTTTTAATGATTTATTTTGATTATGTGTTGAAGCATAACTTAAGTTTCGCCGAATTAGGCTTGAAACATATATAAAATGATTGATCAGATTTTTTTTAATTGTTTTATGAATATAATGTTTATAACAATTATGTTTATGTGATAAATAATAAGGAGTCTATCAGGACATTTACCGGAATATATTGTGTTTTCGAATTCTATTTGAAATTGATTGAAAAGTTAGAAGTGGAGATATTTAATATCTAATATTTCATATATATTTGTTAAGAACTGTAACGGAGAATTTATCTCCGCACATAATGAGATTTACCGAATCTTATTATGTGTTAATATGCGGTCAATCGCCTGTGCTGCAGCTAATCTGCGGGCCAAGCACATGGAAGCTAGCATGAGATTATGGTTTACGTTGGGGCCGAGTGTTGCTCCGAAACACTTGCCCGTCGGCCGCTCTGCCTCTCACCGATTTCCTGATAATCGCGAGCACAACACATGAACAAATACGGGCGCGAAACAAGCAACACTGCTTCATGCAACACCTGTTGACGTTTTTCCCTAGATAATACCAACTTCCAGGCGTCTTGGTCTTCAATAAGATCCTCAATGGCTGAATCCGTCTTATAACGATACAGCTGCTCTCCCACTATTTTCCAGTATGGGAACTCAGTGGGGTTGTCCCGGACATTCGCGAACATGCGATTGTACCAGGGATCGTCTACCACTGCGATAGTCGCCAACGTCGGCGCCTCTTGTCCCTCATCCTCGTACATGCGAGACAGCGCATCTGGTACATAGTTGAGAGACCCTTTACGATGTTCAATCTCGTAATCGTGAGCCTGCAGTTCTAATGCCCAACGCGCAAGGCGGCCAGTGGGGTGTCGCAGGTTACAGAGCCATTTCAGGCTGCTATGATCCGTGATCACTCTAAACTTATAACCTTCCACGTAAGATCGGAATTTGCGAACTGCCCAAATCACTGCCGAACATTCGCGCTCAGTTACGGAATAATTCCGTTCAGCTGACGTCATCGTGCGGCTCGCAAAACACAGAACTTTCTCTTGGCCATGAATTGTCTGCGTGAGCACCGCTCCCAAGCCTGTGTCACTGGCATCGGTCTGTATAACGAACTGATGTTCAAAGGAGGGCCGATGCAATACCGGCGCTGAGGCGACGATCGCTTTAATTTGCTCGAACGCATCCTGCTGCTCTTCTCCCCAGTGAAACTTGCAGTTTTGCTTCGTAAGCTGGGTAAGGGGCTCGGCTATCGTGGCGAAGTCGTCCAAATACTTCCGGTACCACGAAGCCATCCCAAGAAATCGCCGTAACTGCTTCATCATCTTAGGCGCTGGATAATCCAGCATCGGAGCGATCTTATCCGGGTCCGGTCTAATACCGTCTCGATTCACGAGAACCCCCAAGAATTTCACTTCACTGCGGCAAAAATCACTCTTCTTTCGATTAATGGTCAGACCCGCCACCGTTATTCGATGTAACACACACTCCAGGATTTCCATATGCTTCTCAAAAGTTTCCGTAGCCTCGATCATATCGTCAAGAAACATGAATGCATACGGATCAAGATCCGGTCCTACGATACTATCCGCCAATTGCTGGAATGTAGCCGATCCGCCGATTACACCAAATGGTAGAGAATTAAACTCAAACAATCCCAAGCCTGGCACAGTAAATGCCGTCAGAGGCTTAGATTCCTCCTTCATAGGGATTTGGTGGTATGCGCTGCTTAAATCAATGGTGGATATGTATCGGGCTCGCTGCAATTTGCGCAGTATCGCATCCATATATGGCAGCGGATAAGCACTAACCTTGGAAACTGCATTGAGCTTCCGATAATCAAACGAAACGCCTATACCGACTTGCAGCCACCACCCCTGATATCCGCCCGGTTGTGGTTCATTGCGCCCTTTTCCCGCGCATTCTGGACATGTTGCTTTTATATAACCAGGCCAGCTGCAACCCCAGCAGAGAACGTTAGCCTTTGGCCCAGGTTGCTTATCCTTGTTATCGTTGCTCTGCGGTTCTTGCGGAGCTGAGTGAGTTCTTTGACTCTTGAACTTGAAATTTCTCCCTTTCTTCCAATTATTATTCCTGCACTGCTCCGAGGAGTTGCTCGACTGCGAGGCTATTGCGGTATCGCCTGAGCTTGGCCCCGCCGACTTATCCAATTTCTTCAGATTCTCACTCACCAGTTTACTAATTAATGTAGCCAAGTCTTTTGGAGATGTCGCTGTAAGGGCTGCCAAGCTAGGTTGTGCTGCCTGCAGTTTCTTTTCTACTGCCCGGTCCATCACCGCTGCTATGTCGGCAGCATCGCTCTCTTTTATGGATGCGAGGCTCGGCTTGTTGCGTTTACTCGCCGATTCCGGAGGTCTATATGCCGTTTCCGGGTAAACGTAGTCGTTCCGTGGAGGTGGATCCTTGTCATTACGTTCGGCTTCCACTAGATATTCTGCCTCTCTACCAAGCCTAATTAACGTATCCACGTCTGCCACTTGGCTTCTTGGCACGAGTATCTGCAGTTCCGGAAGCATGTTTTCATATAATAGTTCTAACTGCTTCTCCTGGTCCCATGGCTTCTCAAACTTGTTCAATATCGTTAATAGGCAGAACACATAGTCCCTTACGGGCTCCGCTCGACCCAGCGTACGCCGCTGAGCCTCGACCACCAACTTCTGCTGCAATCGCCGCTTTATGCCGTAACAGCGACGCGCTGCCTCGCAAAAATCGGCCCAAGTACTCCAATTCTTCCTGGTCTGCCGGCACCATAATAAGGCTCCCCCTTTCAGCAACTCAGTCATGGCATTGAGGAGATCCTCATCCTCTATATGTGCAAGGGCACGCCATTCTTCCACTCGTTGAATGAATTCCTATATGCTGCTGCCCTTTTCACCGGAAAAGCTAACCCTCCATTGGCGAACTGTCTTGCCGAGATCCATCCTCGCCGAACTCGATCTATTCATATCCGACGAGAAACCAGTAGTTGTCCCTCTCGACGGATACCCCCTCCCCCCAGACGAATGCTGCTCCTCTGAAGCACGCCTTTCTCTCTGGTTGACTGGCACCACCGATTCTGGGGCTGAAAAACTCGGCGCATTCGGATTTAATCTCGGCCTTCCTCCTTCACTTCTGCCGTCGAGTTGCGCTGCTTCGCCATTCTCTACTGGACCATCTATGTCTATATACTGGAGGTCAAAGGTTTCTTGAAACGTCACTCCTTTACTGGTCTTTGGCCTTCTACCTCCATATGGAGGGGCGCTTTCCCGCACCGTAGACTCTCTACCATTCAGTCTCGTGCTGCTCACCAGTTGGGCCACTTGACGCTGCAGCTCCTTTATTTGGCAATCCGACTCTATTGCCATCCTCTGCGTTCTACTCAATTCCACAGCAACGGCTCGCGGCAACTGATACTGCCTTCCGTCGCCCATAGTTCCAATCACCAGGTCCAACTGCTGTACCCGAGTCTCCGCTGTAGAAAACACTGTGCGTGGAGTTTGCATACATTCATGGTTTCTTGCTCCATCAGCTGTCACCGTAGTTGTCGTCGTGGTGACTGAAGTCATCATTGGACATGGTACCTCTACTGACCCTGGCATACTGTCCCTTGCGACCAGCGCATCTACAC
>UELU01098962.1:0-12021 GCA_900490025.1 Megastigmus dorsalis
TTTATACGTTTACATATTCAGATAAAAGCAAATTTCACATTATTCCAAATTATGCAGTGTACGAATATTTTTGCTATTAATCTCATTTATCTTATTAGAAAGATTGTCTTTTAAACTTTAATTTAATTTTTTAATCGACACCGTACAATTTTGTTTATTTCTAATAACATTTCTGTGTATATATTTTTATTATAATAGGTATTTAATATATAGTCATGTTCATTAAGTAAAATGTTCATTTTTTCTTCTCGACCTGCGATGCTGTAATTTTTTATGTAAACTTGGAAAAAATTGTAAAATCTTGGAAAAAATTCTATATACAGTGTTTTAGATAGTTTAAAAGCTCATCTTTTAAACGCTTTAACCAGAATTAGCCTAGACATCGATTTAGAAAAAGTTATGCTTATTTTCCGACAAAACTGAATGTTTTTGAAAAAATTTTTTTGGAAAATTATTCACTTTTTCTGAAAAAACCGCTATAACTTTTATAAATCGATCTTTAGACTATGTCTGTCTGGAGATTTTGAAAGACGAGACTTTAAACTATCAGGAACATTGAAGTTAAAATTTTTCTAGGACGTTTACAGAAAAAGTTACATCGTTGTAAGTCGAGAAGAATTCAGAATTAATGGGTTAAATTTTACATATTATGTCTTCATGTCCTCATGATCATAATACCACTCTTAGCATTTAAAATATAGAAGTTTTAACCATACATTTAAACTCAGCGACCTCAAAAACCTAATAATACTTTTATTATGATTATTCAATTAGCGGAGAATATTTGTAGTGTTGGCCAGGTTTTTAGCAAATTCGAAGCAATGTACTATTCAGCGAGGGCAAGGTTTTCTGCCACTAATATTAGCACCTATTTTAGGAACTTTATTTTCAAAAATATTTGCACCTACCAAGTCGGAGTGACAAAAGCATGGAGCACGCACGTAAAATGATCATTGTGCCTCAGGATGCTCACCAGCAGGGTGCTTTTCAGTATTCGAATGCTACTAATCATCAGTACAGCTGCAGCAGCAGCAGCGAGAAAACATTCGCAATGATCAGAAGGTTTTTTATCGAGCATAGTGTATAAACGAATGGCGATACTCTTTCACGACTCGATACTGAAATGCATGATATTTTACAGTCTAAGAGCGAGAAAAGAAAAAAGGCTCAGAAATATTTAAAGATTTTACGTAGATATCTTCATTTTAGAAAAGTAGAACTCGAAGATGGTATAAACGAATTGGAGCAGGAAATTGAGGAGGCCACATTAACACCAATTTCCGAAGAGACAATACTCGGTACTGCGCCCAAAACATATAAGAGGAAAGGAATTTTATTGTTGAAACACTGGAAAGCTGTAGATACTCAACGTTTGAAATGGGATAATTCAGGAACTCTCATACTGGATGGCAAAGTAATACCACAGTCAAATATTGTAGAACTTGTGAACGATATCCTGTGAAATAAAAAAAGTAATGTAGAAGTGACGAGTAGAGCGGAAATTGCTAAATTCATCGCACGGACCGAGACACTTATGAACTTCGTCGGGAATTAAACAGTGCTGAAACTCATAAAACGATTAACCCTTAGAGTCACAGTGTGCTGTACAGAAGACAACATTTCAAAAATCAATAAAATTAAATATAGACTAGATTTAATCTCCAAACTACACAGATTTATTAAACAATCTTCTCCTTTTATGTTTATATTATAGAGAAGTGATATATCGAAAAAAATCTTAAATTGCTTAAAAGTACACTCAGATCAAAAATATAAGTCCAAATTTATGCTATCGATCTCCAAAAAAAGCTGTGACTCTAAGGGTTAAGGCCAGTTGAACGACGGGCCGCAAAGAGAAAAAGCTCAACAAATATAACTAATTTATACATTATACACACCGCTACCGCCGCGGCCGCTGAGTGCTCGACGCAAGGGGGTAAATCATACGCAAACAAAGTGGTTAAAGTTAACGAATTAGATGATACAATAAGAAGAAGACATGTTATTACTAGACATCCGACAATGTCGACTACGCCGCGCTGGTGCACCTTATTTGATCAAAATTAATCAAAAAGTGAAGAAACGTGTATATAATTGGTTAAGTAATCAAGATGCTTATACATTACACCGACCTCTTCATCGAAGATTTCCGCGGTTATATTACAATGTTACAAATATTGACGGTGGTTGGGAAATGGACTTGTGCGACGTGCAGACTCTCAAAACTTATAATAATGGCTATTGTTACATTCTAGTTGTCATAGATGTGCTCTACGTACGCTTAGATGTGCAATAGTACGCTTGGGTTGAAATGTTGCGTAATAAAAGCGTTGCAAGTGCATTCGAAAAGATCTTCGAAAGATCAAATGGTCGCGTACGTATAATGGTGCAAACGGATAAAGGAAAAGAATTTATAGAATCACAATTTCAAGATTTTCTTAAGAAAAATAATATACAGTTTCGTGTAGCTCGAAATCCCGATATAAAACAGCAGTAGTAGAGCGTTTAAATCGTACACTTAAAGAACATATATAGATATAAATGTACTAGAAACTATCGTCAAAGCCTACAATCATAGCCTACACACAGGTACAAAAATGATACCTGCCAAAGTGAAAGTTTACAATGCGGCAACTGCTCGGGAAAAGTTGAGGAACCGGTCTCTGAATCGGTGTCGACGAAGTCGAACTCATACATATGAGCTTGGTTCTTATGTGCGCATCAGTCGTACAAAGGCATGAGAAGAACTATAGTGAGGAGATAATCAAAGTTTCTTGGGTTTCAAAACGACAAAATTTGTACACATACGAATTAACTGATTTAGCGGATGAGACAATAAATGGATTTTTTTATCCTGAAGACAAGTCGGCCATAAACGTGTAACAGAGAATTCTGAATTTAAAATTGAACATGTAATTAAGAGCAAGGGGCGTAAAATAAGAAAGAGGTTTTAGTAAAGAGGTCTTAGTATCCTGAAAAGTTTAACTCTAGAATTAAGGTAGACAAGATTACATCGATCTGAGTGTCAATATGGATGATGATGATTTTTATGTGGTGCTACCTATTAACAGTAGTATGTTATACTATCCAGATAATACAACAAGTTGTTTTACCACGCATTTATCATACGAAATCAGATTACAGGAAACCTGGAGGCTTGGATTAATAGAAATTCAAATGACATGCTCGATGTCACAGATACAAGAATATGAGAGTAATTTTTTTTATTCAACGGTTACTGTAGTGGAAAGACCAACGACACAAGATCCAGTAGATCTTAACGATGCTACGTATTATGACTGTTCTTTCCCCTCGCGAGTGTATGAAAATATTACAAATTTAGCTCATACCATAAATCATACTAATGAGTTTAATAAGCATTTACAGTTTAGTCCGTCAAAGAAGAAAAAAGGTTTTTATACCATCCTTAGAGTGTGCGAGTGCCTGAATGCTCATTACGTACATTTTAATGAGAAAATCGCATGAATATTTGGTTTCGAGAAAGAGGCCTGCAGACTTACAAATAGTATCTCGTTAAACCCGTCGCGCAGTAAGGAGTCCAAAGGTTTTACTGTCACTGGGGACAGACCTGCCTCTCTGGCACAGGCTATAACCGATCAGCTCTACATATATACAAATATGTTTATCCTATACAGTGAGTGACACCTAAGCATCACTTCTTCGTATAGTCTGCTTCGACAGTACAAAGTACAAATTAGGACCCACTATGGTAAAACAGTTCTCACCAATCAATTCCTTACCTCTGTTGAATAATACACTGCAGAATGTTATTATAGATATAAGAGATCATCATGGAAAATATATACCATTCGAGTACGGAACATTGACTGTTACACTTCACTTTAAACGTATTCACTAGGAAAAAAATTTACCAAAGAATAGTTCATTAAGCAGCTTATTACACTGATCAGATTGGCGGTGGTGGAGTGAGACAAGTGTTTTCTGGATCTGCTTATCAGCGCGGACAGGCAGTTTTCTCAGTGGTATTTTTCATAAAGTAACCTTATGTTACCAGTGGGGTAAAAGCAGTTGGTAAAGAGGCTATTAGAACTGGTGTACATGTGTTGGATGATAATGGCAACAGCGGCACTACTTTTAAATAGACTGTACGTAGACGAGCGCGAGAGTCGGGAGAAAATCTGAAAAGGAAAGCAGTGAAGAAATAATGAAAGGATTGGGATATAAACGAGGCTGTAAAAAACGAAAGCGTCAGTCCATCAAGAACCGCTCAGCAGTATACAGTCGAAAATAGCATAAGAAGAGACGTACAAACGTTGTAAGTAAGCGAGATATAAAAGGAATAGCAGCAAGAAAGAACAATCTCTTCTTAGTGTAACTGATATTTTTGGACCTAAATAATAATGACTTTTCTACACTCAAATTCGTGCGAATGCATGAAATCCGAAATAGATCTATTCACAATACCACCAACGCAGACATCTTTAGGGAGCTCTCAATTCGTTCATTATAAACCTGTATCTTCTCTAAGCGACGATGGCCCGTTAGAGTTCGTAGTACCTGGAGGCGAGGAGTATCTAGATCTTGCGCATATTATGCTCAGTCTTAAAGTACAAATTTTACCAAATGTCGCGACCGATGTGGAAAACGCTAAAGTGGCAGGCGTCAACAACTTTCTACACTCACTATTTAATCAGGTCGATGTGTTTTTCAATCAGAAACTTGTCTCTCCACCTAATAATGCCTATCCATATAGAGCATATATCGAGATTTTACTCAATTATTCGGCCGAACCTATGGCTTCCCACTTAACAAGCTCGCTCTGGTGCATGGATACCGCAGGCAACATTAAATCTCTACCTAATGTTCACCGCAACAACGCTAAGGGCAATAGGATTATTAAATATAGGATTATTAAATAGACAATATTTTACATTAGGAGGAAAAACTGTTGATCTCCTTGGATATTTACATTGTGATGTATTTAATCAGAATAAATTTTTACTGAACGGTGTCGAGCTGCGACTGCATCTACTTCGAAGTAAGGATACCTATTGTTTAATGGACAGTGCTGTTAAAGATAAATTTACTGTGCATATCAAAGAAGCATCATTAATTATTCGCCATGTACGGGTGAGTCCAAGTATCATTTTAGCACATGCCAATGCTATGACAAAAGCAACAGCTAAATATCCAAGCAGTCGCGTTGAAGTAGAATCATTTACTATGCATACCGGTATTCATGGAGATACTCTGGATAATGTTATACTTGGACAATTACATAAAAGAATCATAATTGGATTTGTCGATAATAAAGCGTCCAATGGTAATCGCAGATATAATCCATTCAATTTTCAGCATTACTACATATATCACCTCTCGCTTTACGTGGATGGTGTGTAGGTACCCAGTAAACCAATTCAGCCTAAATTTGACGGTTAAAACCCATCGCTGGTCGAGGCTTACTACACCCTATTTTCAGGCTGTGGTATACATTTTTTCAATGAGTCTATTAACATCTCTCGTTCAGACTACAACCGAGGATTTTGCGTTCCATCTGAGGCCTGATCTTGCTGCTAATTCGGCTATGCATTGGAATCTCGTAAAATATGGTAGTATACGTATAGAAGTGAAATTTTATCAAGCTCTCACATCAACTATAATATGTATACCTTATGCTGAGTACGATAACGTTCTCGAAATCGATTCAAGTCGACAAATCATAACTGAGTTTAACGCATAAGTGGTGGGGGGGGGGGAGCCTATAAAAATAGACTACAGAGTGTACAATGCTGTCAGTATTCGTTGAAACACTTTCGATAGTAGTCTCAATCATGGATTATGTAATAGACATTCACGGCTTAAGAGACTGGAAAAATCATTTTTTCCCATAAGAAATTGCTATAGTTAATTTAACGAGAGACATATCTCTTGGACAATGGATTATTAAATCGCCACAAGAATTTGATGAACTGCCTGAGGATATAAAACACAGTAATCAATATATTTCTCATTTTCTACACGGCCTACAGTGGATAGAAGAGAATATTATAGTTGAAAAAATCAGCTGCAGCTGCGGGAAATAGCTAAAAAAGCATCGAGAATCTACGCGCGTGGGGCAGATAAAGTAAAATATTTAGAATCTTTCATGGGGCGAGAAATTCTGAACCTGGAGACAATATATTCACCAAGTTCTGACGAATTGAGGAGAAAATACAAAAGTATATTTACATGTATATCACATAGTTCACGGTTTGGTATTAAAAGGAGTGTGTGCAGTTTAAATCAAGCATTCTTATTACGTCGGTGGTTGCTCACGGTACGTAAACAGATCTCACGTTGCGCAAGTATTAAATCAGAAGAATTTACAGAAAACGAGAGTAAAAGGCTTTAAAAAGAGCTGCAGAAACAAAAACATACAAGTAAGCAACCTCTTTGGAGGAGTTGATTAGAAAAAGAATCACAAGCTGTAAATACGATTTTGGGATCGACGAGGTAGATTCTAAAACCAACGACGACGACGACGACGAGAGTGAAGAGAAATATGTGCTAGAGAAAAATGAACGCTTATCAAATCATGAGGGCACTCGCAAGTATCATAGCTAAAACAGTCAGAGTGTATGCGGCAGGTGGAATCCCTAACATACTCGCGCGACCAGTTGCCATAACCGCAAATATCGATGATCACACAAAAAGAGGCTCACATTGGATTGCTATATATATATATTGATACAAATGGTCACGGAACATATTTCGATAGCTATGGACTCCTCGCAGTATCACCACATCATCGCGATCGTCTCAGAAGAAACTGCGTGTACTACGACTGGAACTGAAAGACAATGCAGAGCCTGGATTCACAAGTTTGCGGCCAATATTGTATTAAGCTTCTTCATCATATGTGCAGGAATCGTAATTTACGCTCGTTTTGCAGTAAGTTTTCTAGAGATTCCAGAAAAACGATAATCTGGTGAAATAGTCTTATTCAAAGATTGTAAAAAATTAGAGTAAACGCTCAAATACACTTGCTTGTGAACATTCACTGGGTTCTGGTTTATGTAATCAATCATGTGTGTCAAAAATATTTTACACTTATTAAATTTGTATCCTATGTTTTTTTAAATTTATGTAACAAAAATAAATGAATAAATAAATCTCAGTTAAAAATGTGTATTTTGTTTTAACCTACCTCCCCTTCCATTGAATAAATAGACGAACTCAAAAGTAATTTATCGTACTGTTATCGTAATATTTTATAGTTATACAATAGACAGCAATGTAGAGAGAGAGAGAGAGAGAGCAAATATTAAACTTAATTTATGAAATGTTATACTTCTAGATATTCGAAGTAATTGTACAAAGAAATATTCATACAAAGGCTTATGTGTTTTGTTATGTTTAAATATTTTTGTTTCATAAGATAAGTCGTCATAGTTAAAAACACTCCTCACCAAGATTATTACATAACCCATTCTGAATGGTGGGGGGTTAGAGTTATGCATTCTATATAAACCGCTTGCGAAGCGCACGACCATCTCAGTTCTCTGTTAAAAAGCAACAGAGCAGTGTCGTTGTGTGCATAGAAATTTTTTAGTTTGGAAATGGCTGAACAAGTGATATCAGGCTCCCCGACTTATTACTGAGTGACTGTTGACCTGACATACAATAAAGGAGAATTTCGACCTATAGTCAAGCTGGCAACTTTGAGTCTCGTTTCATTCGTCAAATTTGACAAAAACACCTGGGACTAGCTCAGGGAACACTTTGATACCATCAATAGCTATTTCCAAGATTCAAACAGATTTCAACATGAATATGGACATCCCAACAAAATGTACATGGAGTGTCACGATCTCATATTCAAAACGTCCTACAATTCCAAATCGGTGCTGATCGAGGAGAAACTAGTATTTCAGCAGCTAATGAAAGAGAAAAATTACGAGGGAGAGACGTCTAGAAGGAGAAAGAGAGAGATTTTCTTCAAACAATCTTATACCAGTCTACAGCAAGTGACATTCGAGGGTTTAAAATAAGTTTCACCGATTATAAATGAACATCTAGAACAGCTTGAAGAGTATTCTTGTAAAGCTACTCGTATTTACAATCTTATAGTGGAATATATGGAAAAAGTTAGTGCACAAGATCCAGAAAAGTTTAATAAAATATATAAAAACCGTAGAGATTTCGAACAATATTATGCTCTTTATAGCAACGATATTAATAATTATATTGCTGAAAAAATATTAAATAACATAGAACAGAAAATATTTGATATCATAATGTTAGAAATAAGCGGATATTTCTTGTCGCATGTATATCGCACTAAGGAGACTAACTATTATATGTAACAAAATAATACTGTAGATAAAATGGAAAATCAATAAGATATAATCATTGTAATTAAGGGGGTCCACCAGTGAATTAAGTTTTTTTTTTAATTTTATTTACCGTCGCTCTATTTATGGTCCCACTTGGTGCTAATCAACGACGGAGGCATGCGATGTGTGTGTAAACAAAGCACATGAATTAAAATTCAGTGGTGCTCGTGTCAATCGACCGCGCTTGGACTCGAACCCGGGTCCGCCGTACTGCGAGTCCATCGCTCTACCGAATGAGCCATCGAAGGCCTCTGAATTAAGTTTATTCATAACTGGATAGAAAATTAAAAGTGCAGCAGGTCTCATTCGATGTTAAGATGTAATAAAAATTCAACGGTATAGCCAGAATTAATGTAAAATTTCTGGTTCAAAAGATAAAAAATTGATTTTCCGATAAAAATCTTTTTTAGCCAATATTTCTACCATATTCTGCCGTTTTTGGTTCGCGATAATATTTTTATCCTTTCGTAATAAGTATAAGAAATATTTATTATTCATCGTCGTGCCGAAAATACGGGTCAAAAATGACCGTTCCAGTTTCGTTCGTCGCCGTCACATTACCGGGCGGCGAGCTAAAAAAGTGTTTTTAAGGTTACAGAGAATACCGACTATACGGACTGTTGTTTTGTCAATTTGTTGATATCGCCAACAAAATTGAGATGGAGGATAATAGATGGCGGTAGATGAATATTTGCAGCATTACATTATTTTCTTTTATCGAGAACCAAGTAAAGTACGTACCGACATAATTATTTTTTCAAAAGTTGAAAATTAATTAATTAGTTTATAATTAAGCTCATTAAAAAAGATTCTACCACATATTTTAAAAATTTAACTCAGCTTTTCCGAGGAAAGTATAAACCAATATGTACTCTTCTACGAAGGTTATAGAATATGGAATATCCGAACTAGTAGTGCAGATGCTTGACATTGCAGTTTACGAACCATGCACGTCTAATTATTAGTTAATTGTTTTTTTTTGATTACATGAAATCTATTAAAATATATTTTATTAGATTGTTAGAAATCTATTGTCAACTTTTTATAGAGAACGTTTTATAGTCAACGTTTGAATAGAATGTGAACGTTCATGTTGTGTTCACTATTACAAAGCCCTGTAAATGTCCGTTAGTTTTCTGTACGAGATAATATTTTTATATATTCATAAGCATTGCTAACAAACATTTTTAACACTTTATTACCCACGGATTTCAGTTTCGGAATTGAAAATCGAATAAACAGATTGAGTTTTAACTCAAAGAGTGAACGAAAAATTCTTAAATTTTTGACTAACAGATCTGAATCCCCTGGTTTAGTGTTCTCAAATGGACAAGAATATCCATATAGAACTCTTAATTTACGATTTACGGACTTCAAAAAATTTGTATTACAATAGAAATTGAAGAAATTACTGCAGTATTTTTTGCTAGTACTTTTGAATAATGACTGTAAATATGGATTCATGATAATTTGAATTTTTTCCAATTCGGATATATATCTTCCTGGAGAGTTCATATATGGGGATTGAGTGCCTTAGGTTGCCATATAGACTGACTCTTAGCTCTACGCAGATGTATATATGTATGTATGAATGTATGTGTGACAGCAAGTATGCGTAAAATTACGGAAAAAGGTATGGCAGAAATTATGCGTAAACGTATGGAAAAAGGTATGGCAGAAAGTATGCCTAAAAGTATGGTAAAGGTATGGTAGAAAGTATGCCTAAAAGTATAAAGAAAAACAAATATAGGCATGTGGAGGATCGAAATCTAAGTGATGTGTACTAAACACTAAACAAATCAGAGGTGTGCATTTTGCACGAAAAATTCGCAAGGCCAAAAAACACAATTTTTAAATCTTAGAAGATTATGATAGGAGAGAAAATGAAAAGTACACATAACTTAGATTTCGATCCTCCACATGCCTATATTTGCTTTTATTTATACTTTTAGGCATACTTTCTATCATACCTTTTTCCATACTTTTATGCATAATTTCTGCCATGCATACATTCATCAAGGTGCGGTAGCGCGCCGCTGGCAATACATATATACCTCTGCGTAGAGCTAAGAGTCAGTCTATATGGCAACCTAAGGCACTCAATCCCCATATATGAACTCTCCAGGAAGATATATATCCCAATTGGAAAAAATTCAAATTATCATGAATCCATATTTACAGTCATTATTCAAAAGTACCAGCAAAAAATACTGCAGTAATTTCTTCAATTTCTATTGTAATACAAATTTTTTGAAGTCCGTAAATCGTAAATTAAGGGTCCCATATGGATATTCTTGTCCATTTGAGAACACTAAACCAGGAGATTCAGATCTGTTAGTCAAAAATTTAAGAATTTTTCGTTCACTCTTTGAGTTAAAACTCAATCTGGTTATTCGATTTTCAATTCCGAAACTGAAATCTGTGGGTAATAAAGTGTTAAAAATGTTTGTTAACAATGCTTATGAATATATCAAAATATTATCTCGTACCGTAAGATACCACCATGATATCTATACGTTTTTGAGGTCGCTGATTCCGATCCCGAGGTCCATTTGACCCGTTCAGGTCAGGGTGAAGGTCAGGTCAAAATCAAATTCAGAAAATGCATTTGAAACAAAGTAAATCAGTATATTTACATGTTTTTGTGGTCGCTGAATCCGAATCCGAGGTCTATTTGATCCGATCAGGTCAGGGTCATGGTCAGGTCAAAGTCAAATCCAGAAAAGGCATTGCAAACAAAGTAAACCAGTATATTTACATGTTTTTGGGATGCATACTCTAAAAGAGCATCTTTCTCACTAAATTTTTTTTGCTATACCGGACTCGTTTATTACAAAACGATCTAAGGAGTGGTTTCCTTTTGCGTTTCACACCTTTTTTCTCTGCTTCTCTCTATAAGTTCCAGCAGAAATCTGCCATCATAATGACATCCCATCGCCCTTGATACTGTCTTTCCATCTCCTTGATGTCTTGATGGAATCTCTCTCCTTGTTCTTCACTGTAAGCTCCTAAGTTGATTGGGAAGTAGTCAATGTGATAGTCAAGAAAATGTAATTTTATGCTTGTCGCCAACCAGACCCGGTAATGCGGACTGGCGCCTCAGGGACCTGAGGCTTAGCCGGAGTTCCGTTCGGGAAGCAGCCGGGTAATGCGGACTGGCACCTCGGTGGAGGCCGAGGGGGGAGCCGGAGGTCCGTCCCGATGCGTTGGCGGTAATGCGGGCTGCGGTTGGCAGGTAGGGCCAGAGCCGTGGAAGACCGTGCGCCACATGACGGCCGAATTGCGTGCCACTTGTTTGGTTTTGCGCATGTATTTATGTTGTATTTGCGCGCGGGATTTCGATGTGCTCGCGTGCGGGGGAATGTCGAGCTTGGCAGCATTCCAGCGGCGAGCGCCAGCATTGTTTGTTTATTTTCTAGCGCGCCCTTTTGTACTCGCGCTCGCACTCGGCATTCCTTTGCACGCGATAGTTTTGATTTCGTTTTCGCGCCGGTTTTCAGGGAGCGCACGCGAGCGAGAAGAGAGACTCCGAGCGCGCGCCGTTTTCCGAGTCTGCGCGCGCGCCGGAGGACTGGAGGGGGGTGGAAGGGCCTGCCTCGCGCGCCGGGAAAATTAGGCATTCGGCAGTAGGAGCCAAGCGCACTCTCTCGCTCTGTTCGTGTCC
>UELU01098963.1:0-18324 GCA_900490025.1 Megastigmus dorsalis
TTATATAATTATTTATTAAATTTTTTCATAAGTTAAATAACAGAAAAATAAAGACTTAAAAAATTAAAAGGTACATTTTCCCTATTAACCCTTTCAGTCACAGAAGCCTATATATATATACAGGCTACCTATTTTTTTTTATTTTTCTCGTCATTTTTTTAATATCTCATTAAAAATCCTGAAACTTCTCCATTTTTAGTTACTTTAGTGTTGATAGAACATAAAAATAGAGTTTAATTGATAAATTTTCTATATATAGGCTTCTGTGACTGAAAGGGTTAAAATGAGTAGAAAGTTGAATAATATAGGTTGATACGCCCGTGCAGTGTAACTAAGTCGACGCGCCACGCGGCGCTGCGCGGGGTTGCTCGCGCGGTCTTTTACATACTCTATCTCGAAAAAAACGAAAAAGTCCCTATTTTTAATTTATTATTTAAATGTAAAAAAACCTCATCTTTCGATTGAACACACTTAATAAAAGATAAAATTGGTCCATCTTTGAGAAAAATGAAGAAAAAGTTTTCTTTTTGAATTTTCACCGTGAAAATGGGAAAATTCCGGAAAATGAAATATACCATTGGAAAGCTCGTCTCAAAATCTCCAAAAACCATGCCTGATAAAAATTTTTCACATACATTTACCTTCTTTTTACGCGAGTTTAAAAGTACCTTATTTCGCGCTTATTTTGGGCCGCTGGACATTTCACGTGTAATGCCTCCTATAAGCATGTACATAACCTTTATACTTTGGACAAATATATTTTTCACGAATGTCGAATATAGTTTATGCTTGAAGCGCATTTAAATCTAATATACACTATAGCCATGCCCGTTGCACCAGCAACTCGAATTTAGTACATACTGCATATACTACTATATACAAAATAGATGCAGTGACCTTTGTAATTATTAAATTTATTTCTTTTTGGGATTTCTTTATCTAGCTCTTTTGCTCGTTCATGCCTTACGGATAAATGCATACCTAGTCGCATATATAGAATATATAGAAGTGAAATAACAGATAAATGTAAATTTTAATTATTAAATAAAAAATTTAAAGATCTGCTATTTTACTTGTCTACTGTTTTTTCTGTAAATTTTAAACGAAATTAAATTTCGAAAAACGGGGAACGGGACTTTATTCTATGAAAAATTTTCTATCTGGATGGATAATAAAAAAAAAATTGATTTTTTGAAAATTTGTAGGCGTAAGCCCCCCTTAATTATTTACTATCTATGATATCGCAGGATAAAATAAAATTTAATACAAAAATCAGTCTTAACATATTTAGAGTAATATCACAGAGCTCCCTAAGTAAAATACAAACAAACAAGGTAAATCAAAGCGGTCTATATCTATCTGTAAAACAAAGTATTCTAAAATTTAAACATTCACTCATTTCATACATGCACCCACTAACACTAATAAATATACTCACACAATTAAAAACGATGAATAGGGGGAGAAACCAAAATAAATTAACATAAAGAAAACCCATCTGTCTGTCCCCTGTGCGGGTGTAAGTCTAAAATATATTTGGCGTACAACGACCACTGGCTCCGTCTCCGAGTGACTAGGGATCGAGCTCGAGGAGGTGTTTAGGGACCACCGCTTTAAACCCGCACAAAGATGGAAGATTGCGCAGACTTATTGTCAGTCAATTTAAGCAGGGCTGTCTGAGTACTGCGATGTTGTCTAAACCTTGCCTGAAAAGGATCGAGAATGCCGGACCTGGAGATAGCTGGTAATTTGAGAGTGAGCAATCTTCTCGACCACCTTAGAAAGAAAATACTGCAGGGCGATGGGACGAAAGTCCTAAATTGAGGATGGACCTGAAATCTTTTTTAAAGCCACTAAGTGTTTCCTCCTCCAGTTACGCGGAAAGACCCCCTGAGCAAAGGAAGAGTTGAATAACTGAACTATATAATTCCACAACACTGGCAGGGACTTGACTACAACACTCTGCGGTATATCATCCGCACCCCTCGCCTGTGATGAAAAATGAAATATGGCGAGTCTGGGAATAAAACGGGTCGAAAAGAAAAACAATCATCAGATGCGGACTGTATATCCAATAAATTATCTACATTCTCGTTGGGTGCGACTGGCACACCCGCAAAGTGAGAGTTCAGTTCCTCCGGGGTGAAACCATGCAACTCCTTCTTGCTTTTAGGAAAAAGGTCGAGATTACGTATTTCCCTCTATATATCTTTCCTATGATCAAGAGCATCAGAAAGCTGATTACTAAGATAGGAGGTACGCTCTTGATCCATACGAATCTCAACCTCGTTGCGTAAACGAAGAAATTAATCCAGGAGCATGGCACTAAAAGTCCTTTTATACCGTCTATGCGTAGCGTTGCGTTTGTTTATGAGTAGCTGAAACCCAGGGCCAAACCATGGAGCTTTTCCTCTACGTGGAGTTTTGAACGGAGCAAGTATATTAATAGCTTCCAATAGATTAACGCTCAGACATTCGAGCGCCCCATTTATGTCAAAGTCAGACTCTAAAGTATTTGTGGAAAAAGTCGATCAATCGCAGAGACACGAAAACTCATTCAATTTAACGGAGGTTATCTTATTATAGCTTCTAAAATTGAAAGTCTCTTTAGGATGAGACGCAACGTGAATATCAATGTTAACATAGATGATGCTGTGCTTGCTGCGAAAGGGCGCCAGACTATTCCCATAATCAAGTACCATTATCGTCTACAAATGTTAAGTCAATCCATGTGTGAGAAGTCTCAGTATTATACGTCTAGCCGAGCTGGATGATCTTAACTGAGAATTCGTCAGCTAATCGCTGAACGAACTCAGAATCACTAGTCCTCGACGATCTGCATTCAGAACACCCACAATCAACTTGTGGCTGTAATTACTACAAAAGTCTCTCAGAGAACTGAGGAAGTCAGGATCGCAATGAAAAGCTATTTTTGGAGGCCGATAAATAACACCAACTAGTATTGGTGGCATGTCATCTTTTGAACTTCACAGAAGATCAATTCAGGAATACCTGGCTTACCAGGTCTTGTGCTATTGGCTTTAGTAAGGATTTTAACTTTATAATCATTACGAATATAAAGGGCAGTACCACCACCATTCACCTTGCGATCCTGACTTAAAACACTAAACCCATCGATCTGAATGAGTCTATCATCCACGACTGGGCCAAGCCATGACGCTGCAGTCACCCGGTAGCCTCAGTCGTGCCACCAGTATTATGCTAGTCGCTCTCCTCCTCCGCTAGAAGGTGAAGAACAGAGCGTCCATTCCCTCTACAGTACGCATCAGCATTGGCCCGCAAGTCTGCAGCGGACGTAAAGCAATGCGCGCGCTCACCACTCTTCCTACTAACCAAAAATCTTTCACCTCTGTGCCAGATGTATTTAAAGTCAAGCCTTAAAGCCAATTGCTTTAAGCTCAAGATTTCACTATACACTTCGGGCTGCAGTAGTTCTGTGATGTAAATTTTACGATCTGGCAAGTGGCTGGCAGACTCAGAGCCAAGAAGAGAGGCTGGTGAAAGCGCGCTTAGCGCGAAGGATGTCCAATACGGGTTTCTTACTGGTGTGGCGAATCACGCAAGACGGCGGTCGCCTCGATCTCAATACCATGTCTTCCTAGGTTCCACTCCTCGCCCCCCGCTCATGCCTCGAAACTGCAAGACGCGAGCACCAACGATTTAATTCCTCTCAAGAGTAGAGACGACAGTGCTAAGTACTGCGAACGCAACATTATTAAGATTATAGTCGTCGAGGCATCATCAATAATTCTATTTACTAGCAATTTGCAGCACTCATCACTATCGATGGAACCCGCGATACAACTCTCACGACGCGAGCGGCGAAACGGTGCAGATTTTGTTGCGGAGCCTAAGGAGACAAAATCCTGTGACACCTTATTTAAATTTAAATTTCCATGTTCATTTTCGTCAATATTTGCTAATTTATTACAAGTAGATTGCTTAGTCAAGAGCGAGATTTCATCAACCATGGTCGATATCTTGCGCAGAAGTGTGTTGATTTGATCCTTTAATACCGAGTTTTTCTGAAGCAACATAAGTCGATCATTATGCAGTCCCTCCAGCTGGGATGACTGTACATCTAATTTTCGCTCAATAGACAAGGCTTGTGCACTTAGGTTATTCACCAGCTGATTGACTGCTCGTATGTCAGCCGGCAATTTTGAAGTGATGCTATCAAGCCTCCGCTCAATCCGAGATTGAAAATCGGCCAATGTTCTTCCAAGGAGTTCAATTTGCGCACCAACATGATTGACCAGGGTTGATGATATGCTGGTGTTAACGGCGGAGACATTGGACGCATTAAAATTATTCGCAATGATGGTCTTAGCTGGCGTTGAGGTGTACAGTAAGGAAGTGGAAAGTGCCTTCACGCCTGCAACCCGCTTTACTTCCACCGTAGCCTCCTCAGACGCCTGCGCGCCCGCAACCCGCTGTACATCCGACTTGCTCTCGCCGTCTTCCCCAGCGTCGAGTAGAGGGGCAGGCACGCGCTTAGGTGGGAGCAACGGCTCCTCGCGCGCAAGTGTGTTTGTATACACGCTTGATCGCTCAGTCTTTTCGTCCCTCTTTCTCACTCCTGCTCGCGCTAACGGCCTTTGACTGTCTTAGTATATAGGCTTGAATTCGCGCTTATGTTTATACTTCTGCTGCAACATTCCGAACAGACAATCATGTGTTTTCGTGTCTGCTCGTATAATGTAGAAGCAGAAAAGAAGGGGACCCAGGACTGAACCCTGTGGGACTCCTAAATTAGTGGCTAGCCACGAGGACTCGCCACTTGAATTAGAGAAAACTGCCTGCTGTCTGTTGGAAAAGCACGAGTTTATCCACATGAGAGCAGCCCTGGAGAACCCCATAGACCGTAGTTTGGCGAGCAGACGCGATGGCAGTATGGTGTCAAAAGCCTTACTGAAGTCGAAGAGAAGTAGTATAGTAATCAGTTTTTTGTCGATTCCGTTTCGTATTTCCTCTGTCAGCTTCAGTAATGCAGTCTGCGTAGAGTGGAAAGGTTGATATCCAGTCTGGTAAGGGTCAAGTACACGAGAGACCGCAAGATGCTCCTGCAGCTGCTCATACGCTATTCTTTCCAGCACCTTCGAAAGAAAGCATAAAAGCGCGATTGGGCGAATATCTGTGGGAGAAGAGGGTGTTTTGCACTTTTTAAGCGGGATGAGTCGCGATTTCTTCCAAAGACCCGGAAAGATGCCTTTAGAGAAGGAGGAGTTAAACAGCTTAACAATGAGATTTCCAATTACTAGAAGCGCCTTTACAATAACACCTTGCGGAATCCCGTCTATCCCTCGCGCCTGTGATGAAAAGTGCGAGATGGCGAGAATCACATCGTTTAAATTAATGTTTTTGAAGCGAAAACCTTCATTAGCAGCTTGGGAAATTATTTTGTCGCTGTTTGCACTATCATCCCGAGGAGATATAGACACACCAGCAAAATGCTTGTTGAGCTCGTCTAATGAAAAGCCATTAAACTCCCTCTCACGCCCGGGCAGTAGCCCCAGGCCCCTTTGTTCTTTTCAGACATTACCACTAACAAGAGAATCGAACAGCCTATCGTGGTAGTAAGATGTCCTTGCAGTCTCAGTGCGTTCGTTAGTCTGCTTTCTGAGTATAATGAAAGCTTCCAGAATCGACGTGTCCCCCGTATGTTTGTACCGACGATACAGTGCGTCTCGTTTTCTGTATAGCTGAGCTAACTCTGCATCGATCCACGACAGTCTGCCCTTTTTCGGTACAAATGTTTTAATGGGAGCTAATGTATCAATCGCCGCCGTGAGATTGTCAGGGCAAATATTCTTAAAGTCTCTATATTGGAAAGAATTCACTGGTTAATGCTTGTTAGAGTAAGCAATTGTGACATCTACCATGTTATGATTACTATGAAAAGGTGACGGGATACTGCGGCCGTCAATGACGTCATCATTGTCATTCGTCAGTATAACGTCGATCCATGTGCTCGACGCGGGCGTAAAGTGCGTGGGACCATGCTGGACCAGTTGTAGAGATAATTCAGCATTATTTTTGCGAACAAACCTTGTGCCATCACTATCACTGAGCAAATTAGCATTCAAATCACCCATTAAAATTTTGTGACTATAGTCGAACGAAAATATACGGAGCTTATCTAAAAAATCAGGGTCTTTTGTAAATGCAATCTTGGGCGCTCTAAAACGCTACAGAAAATGCACTCTGAGATCCCCGGCTTTTCACTTTGTTCTGTATTAGATGTGGCTAAAATTTTACATTTGAAATGTGATTTGATGTAGAGTGCGACTTCACCTCCCTTTATATTCCGATCTTGTCTGACAACCTTGTAACCCTTGATCTGAATTACATCATCGCTTACATCCGGCCGCAGCCAGGTCTCAGCAACGTCAAAAAGGTCGTAAGACGAACCATCAAAAAGAAATTGACGAGTCTGATGAATATGCACCCTCAGAGAGTTCATATTCAAAAAACCCGCACGCAACCTCCCCTTAACTCTACCTTGCTCTCCAGCAGCGAATCTGTCTAGTCATTTACTATTGGATTTAGCTTCATTATCGTTATTCGTCTCATCGCTGATTTTGCTATTTATTGTGTTTGGCTTTATATTCGAGTTTTTGGAATTTGTTGTTTTTCTATTTTTTTTTAGATTTACGAATTTTGGTATTATTTTCATTTTTGCGATGATTTTGTATATCGTTAATTTCATCACATAAAACATTGAGGTTACTGCTTACACCATTTTTATGATCAATATTATTCTTAGTGATTCTAACATGTTGCTTATTTTTATTAAATTGTGCAGATATTTTCTTGAGAAGGGAGGAGTGTGGACTTAATATTTGTGTTTGTTAAAATGTCACTAGCAGAATGTTTCTGCGTATTATTAATATTGTCGTTGTCGTGAGTTAGTACATCTTGGGTAGTTAAGTCGGAGACGATTTGCACCACGGCAGCCACCCCCGTGGTAATATTATCAAAATTACGGTATACTGCATCGAATTTTTCATTTAGTTTCAAATGAAGTATTTATAATTTATTAAAAATTTTTGCTTCAAAATTATTTAATATATTTTCTATAATTAATTGAAGATTTTCTTCAGCCATTTCAATTTTTTTCTTTAACTCTGTATTTTCATCCACCAGCGCAGTCCGACTCTCCAGATGCTTCACCAACATGGAGCTCTGGTTTTGTATAATACTAACAAGGTTTTTCAGACCTTCACTGACTTGTTTCATTCTATCCTCTATAGCAGGTAACAAATTAAGAGGCTCCTTCAAGAGTTCAAGTCTGTCCAATAGTGCTGCAATTTGGTCGGCCTGAAACGGTTTTTGATTAGAAATTGATTTTTCATTAGATGTACCACTGTGATGGGCAACCGCGGTACCACTCGCGAAACTCGACATCAGACGCCTGTTATAACTAGCACTAAAATTATGACTAGAAATGATACTGCAGGTGTTGTTTGCTTCAGAGATCCGATGTGTTTCATTGTATAGGTGTGGATGTCAATCACATCAGGAGTGCCGGATTGTCAATATTCGATGTCGTGTCATTACTAATTTTATTTACTATTATATTATTTTTACTTTTACTGTTATTGTTATTATTTTTATTAAGGCTGGCGATAGCGCATACTTCGCAATAATAATTTTTGCTGGCATTTTTCTCTGGTGCTTTAGACGCTACCGCCTCAGTCCACTTATGGCATTCCGCATGATACAAATTTCTTCAATTTTTACATTTAATTAAAGTATTACTTTTCTTTAACTGCTTTCTACATTTCAAACACAAAGTCCTCTCTGCCATATTATATACTGAATATGATGCAATAAAAATTTTAGAATATAATTATATGTAATATTTAATATTAATTAATTATAAATAATAATTATTATTGATTAATGCTTAATAATACTCAATCAATCAATAAAAAATAAAAACTTAATAATTAATAATGATAATAAAAAATGCTATATATGCATGCGCATAAGTTTAAAAATAAGTCAAAGAGTGAAAAAATATATATAAAGCTCGCATAGAGAGCTAATGTATTAGCTGACTGTGGGGCGCTCGTGCTCGGCCTAAGCAAATTCAATTTGGCGAGTGAATAATCGGAGCCGAGAACAAAAAGCTGCGCGCGCAGCGCTCGCGGTATATGATAGTACGCTGTCATATAGATCCTTTGCAGAGCCGAGAAATGTGCCAGAAAGCTCAGCCAAAGAAACAGGTGATTGCTTATCTCTTTCTCTCTCTCTCGCGGTCGAAATTATTAATTTTCACCGTTAGAAGGCAGAAGTAAATACAGCTAGATGGACCTGACAATCGCGCAATGACCTGGCGCTTGTAAAATGTACAAAGTGTGGAAGAAACGGTCACGCCTCGTGTCTGACTTCTACAAAATCGGCTAAGACGCAAAAATATATCTCTGTGTGTTTGGAATGCCGCAGCGGAATAAATACCAGCGCGAACGCAAGTACGACTACAAAAACAAAGTCAAAGGCCGATAACGTGAGCGGGAGACAGAGAGACAGAAACAGTGACTGAACGTGAGCGAGCAAGCGCGAGCACAAATACACACATGCGAGCAGAGACACTGCTCCCACCGCCTGCCCCTCTACCTGACAAAGGCAGGAGCAACTGTCCGCGAGGAGAAGGGCTCAGCAGCAGTGGGAAGAGTGGGAGCGCGCTGGAGGATGTACGGCGGGTTGCCGGCGTGCAGGCGCATAATACATCGACGCTCAGCACATAAGGGGTCGCCGGTCAGCAGACGCCGCTTTGTTCGACGCTCTATACGTCTACGCCGGCTAAGCTCGCACCGCATCAAGATTTTAATAATATTAATGCACTTAATGCCTCAGTAAATACCAGTGTCTCGTCAAACTTGGTTGATCTTGTCGGGGCGCAGTTTCAATTATTTGGGAGAAGATTGGCCGATTTTAAATCTCGGATTGAGCGGAGACTTGATAGTAGTATTTTAAACTTTCGAGCTGACACACCAGCAGTAAATCAGCTGGTGAGTGATCTTAGTGCGCAAGTCTCGTCTGTTGAGCGAAAATTAGAGTTGCAATCCTCCCAACTGGAGGGCCTGCACAATGATCGGCTTATGTTGCTCCACGAAAACTCCATTTTAAAGGACTCAATAAACAATGTTGCGCAAGATATCAACCATGGTTGAATATGCCTCGCTCTCGAATAAGCATTCAATGAATACTAATATTAATTTAATTAATTATGACGATAATGAAGATATTAATAACGCGTTACAGGCCTTCGGCTCCTTAGGCTCCGGAATAAATTCTGTACCGTTCTGCCGCTTGCGCCGTGAGAGCTGTGGCGCGCGCACTGACAATAGTGATGAGTGCTGCGGATTACTTATTAATGGTATTATGGATGACGCATCTTCAGCTGCAAATCTGCAGAATGTGGCATTCGCAGTACTCAGCACTGTCCTCCCTGGACTTGATAGGGCGAAAGTTGTCGGTGCTCGTGTCTTGCAGCCTCAGGGTGCGAGCGGGGGGCAGGGAGAGGAGTCAGAGAGTGGCCTGGTATCGAGAACGAGGCGACCGCCGTCTCGTGTGGTTCGCCTCGCCAGTAGAAAGCGCGTTATTGATACCCTTCGTGCTAAGCGCGCTTATTCAAATAATTACCTTACTACAGCAAATTTCAAATCTATTCCTCTTGGCTCGGAGTCTGCAACTCACGTGCCAGATAGGAAAATTTTTATCAATGAATTGCTGAGAGGGAGATTGGCAAACACAAGACTGGTGGTGCGGCTGTGGCTACCGCCTGACTACAGCTGGTCTACTGGCAGGGAGAAGGAGAGGGGATTGAGAGCGGGCTTTCTCAATGTGAATTCTCTCAGAGCTCATATTGCACAAGGTCGTCAATTTCTTAGCAATAATCCGTCCTACCACCTGTTCGGGATCGCCGAGTCGTGGCTTGGCCCAGTCGTCGATGATAGACTCATTCAGATAGACGGGCTTAGTGTTTTGCGTCAAGATCGAAACGTAAATGGTGGTGGTGTTGCCCTGTATGTACAGTATGAATACAAGGTTAAAGTACTTGGTGATTCCAGCAGCACAGGACCTGGTAAACCAGGTATTCCTGAATTTATTTTCTGTGAGATTCAAAAGGGCAACACGCCACCAATTCTTGTGGGCGTTATTTATCGCTCACCTAAAACAGCTTTTACTAGTGATCCTGATGTGCTCAGTACTCTGAGAGACCTTAATGGTAATTACAGCCACAAGATGATTATGGGAGATCTGAATGCAGATCTGTTATCGACGACTGGTGATTCGGAGTTAGTTCAGCGATTAGCTGACGAGCTCTCAGTTAAGATCATTCAGCATGGCCCGACGCATCATAACGATACATCTCATACACGGATTGACGTAATGCTTGTAGACGATAACGACATGGTACTCAGTACTCGGTACTCTACTGTGGGAATAGTCTGGCGCCTTTTCGTAGCAGGCACAATATCATTGATGCTACCATTGATATTTATGTTGTATCTCCTCCTAAAGTGACTTTCAGCTTTCGAAGCTACAGTAAGATAAACCCGACTGAGCTCACTGAGTTTTTGTGTTGCTGCGATTGGTCGACTTTTTCCACAAATACCTTAGAGTCTGACTTCAACATTAATGAGTCGCTTGAATGTCTGAGCATCATTCTATTGCAGGCTATTAATGAATTGCTTAACTACTGATCAACAAACATGGCGATACGCATAGACGGTACAAAAAAACCGAAAGTGCCGTTTACGTAACGAGGTCGAGATGCGTATGGATCAAGAGCATACCTCCTATCTTAGTAATCAGCTTTCTGAAATTCTTGATCACAGGAAAGATATTTGGAGGGAAATGCTTAATCTCGGTCTCTTACCTAAAAGCATGGAGGAGTTGCATAATTTCACCCCGAAGGAGCTGAGCTCTCACTTTGCGGGTGTGTCAGTCGCACCCAACGAGAATATAGATAATGTATTGTATATTATACAGTCCGCATCTGATGATTGTTTTTACTCGCAATATCTCATTTTTCATCACAGGCGAGGGGTGCGGATGATATACCGCAGGGTGTTGTAGTCAAGTCCCTGCCAGTGTTGTGGAATTATATAGTTCATTTATTCCACTCTTCCTTTGCTCAGGGGGTCTTTCCGGGCAACTGGAGGAGGACACACTTAGTGGCTTTAAAAAAGATTTCAGATCCATCCTCAATTTAGCACTTTCGTCCCATCGTCCTACAGTGTTTTCCTTCTAAGGTGGTCGAGAAGATTGCTCACTCTCAAATTACCAGCTATCTCCAGAACCGGCATTCTCGATCCTTTTCAGGCAGGGTTTAGACAACATCACAGTACTCTGACAGCCCTGCTTAAATTGAATGACGATATTCGTATAGGCATTGATCGAAGGATGATCACCTTGCTGTTGCTCATCGACTTCAGCAAGGCATTCGATCCCATCTCTCCTTCGAGACTGTTGAGCAAACTGCGCGATCTCGGGTTCTCGAGGTCCATACTCCTGTGGATTAAATCGGATTTTTGTATTAAATTTTAACTTATGCTGTGATATCATAGATTGAAAGTGATAAAGTGCAATATTAGTATATAGATTAGTGGAAAAGAAGACTATTTTATAAAATGTAAAACCATATGGATATGGTTACTATTCAATTTTGTATTAATTTGCAAATAAACAAATATCTATCTATATATCTATCTATCTATCTCTCCCGTCAGCTTACGTATGCCGAATGGCCGTTCACAGCTCGAAGTAGTAGCAGCGAATTCGGCAGACAGAAATCGGTCTCCCTGGCTCAGTTTTATTGAGTCCAGCTGTGATGCTCGTGGATGCAAAAGCCAGCAGGAGGCCGAACTGTCTGCAAAAACTTTTACTTGAGATAGAGTAAGGCAAAGAGAGAGCGCGCACGAGAGAGAGAGAGGCCGAGGCAGAGATAACGCAAGGAGGATAGAAGGCGACAGCGAAAAAGGGACAGAGAGGCAGAGACAGAGACAGATACTGGGACAGAGGCAGACACTAAAACAGCGATAGAGTCAGGGACCGAGAGAGAGAGAGAGTGAGGCAATGGTAGAGATAAATAGAGAGGCAGAGGCAGGGACTAAGGCAGCGAGAGCGAGAGAGTGTAGCGCCCAGCCCATATTTTTTATTTTTAATTATTTTTGAATAAAAAATTGTTTAGTTTCCGCCGTTAAAAGCAACGTAAGCGCAAAGCGAGGCGCCTCCATTGTATATATTGCATATAGACAGCGGAAAGCCCGAGCAGCAGGGAGGCCGCTCGAGCTTTGGCGAGCACGCCCACTACGAATATTGAACTAAAAGGGGAGGGAAGCTCTCGGCAGAGGGTATAGCCCGTTCTGTCCGTGCTCAGGGAGTATAAAAGATACTGCGCTGCAAGATCAAGCATACGCTCCGGCCCTTCCTTTCCTTGGGCCTGCCTGAGACGAGCTATCGCCTCTCCTGAGAGCTTTCCTGCTTCCGATTCTGAATGAATTAATTTGTTTTTTTTTTTTTTCAAACAAAAGATTTAATTATTTATTTAAAAAATAAGAGCTTAAACTCGTCTAACGATTTCCCATTACGCGGCAATCGTGAACCCGAGTATTAAGCATTAAAGACTAGTTTGCACTTGGGACCGGTGGCGATTGTGCAGTCCATTGCGCGGCTGCATAGTCTACCTAATGATGTAAGATTAGAAGTAAAATCATAAAATATCATATAATCCATGGCGATCGCACAGTCCGTTGCCTGGCTGTGCAGTCTACCTAGAGATTACGATTAAAAACAAATTAAAATATTAAAGGAAAAAGAGACAGGACTCTTGGTGATTATGTAGTCCATTGTGTGGCTGCATAGTCTACCTTTAAGAATCGGATAAAAACAAAAAAGAGCATCCTTCTATCCCTGATCCGGCGATTGTGTAGTCTATTGCGGACGCATAATCGCTACTCAGAGTGATAAGAGAAAAGAAGAAGGAAAAAACCACTGATGACGCGATAAATAGAATTAATAACGCGATTTTGAAGCAATCTTTCGAGTCCGAACTCTTTATTGTAATATTATGCTGAACGCGTAACGTGCATGTAAACGCTAAGCGTAAGCAGTGTACTCGTCACATAATAAATTGGTGCCCGAACAGGGACTCGAATAAAAGACATAATATGAATCGCGATTCTCTATAATTGAAATACTAGCAGCAAAAACCTCGCTCGCTAACACTCGTTCGGGGGAAAGTTAATGGTTAACTAATTCAATATAAATATTGAAAATAAGTACATTTTATAAATACAATTTTAAAAATTTTAGTTTTAATTAAATATAAGTTGTGGTCTTTAAAATATTATCAAATTCGAATGTGTTTTCTTTGAGGGGCATACGTTGTTTGGTTTGATTAATTAGTAAAGTAAAAATTTAATATTTGAATTTTAAGACCTAGTATTGCCAAATAGTGCAAATTTAAAAATTAGTTTCGAAAAAGTGCAATCACAATCTAATAATTATGACTGTGGTATTTTTGCTATAGCATTTGCTGTTTGTATTGTATTTAATTTATGCCCATGTACTGTACAATTCGATATTTCTCAAATGCGTTGACATTTATTGAAGATATATGAAACTCGCAATATTATAATGTTTCCTATTTTACAAAATTTTCTATATGAAAATATAAACTATGATTTTTCGTTTATTCCTATAAGGAAAAGTATTTAATATATATTTACTCTTAATGTAGAAAAATTGAATTTCAAAGCAGAAGAAATTAAAATGATAGAAAATGAATCTAAAAAACAATTAATTACTGAACAACAAAAAATAATGAATATGTATAGTAAAAACAAAATTTACATTGAGTATCAAAGTCCAATGGAGATCGAAAATGAAATACCCTCTTGTAATTCAGTTCAGTACATTGACTTCATTGCAATTTTAGACAACCTTCATTTGGATAATACATCTTTGCTTAATGAAAATGAAATAATTAGTGAAGTAGAATATACTAAAAATGCTATGATCAATGATAGCCATAAATTGGAAATTGAAGTTAGAAAGAATGCATTGTTTCCGGAACAAGATAATTGTGAAGGAATAAATGATTATGAACCCGAACTCAAGAAAATTATTAAAAAAAAATAAAAAAATAGGAACAGATATTAATAGAAATGCAAACGATGGATAGTAAAGAAAAACTTAAACGTGTTAATGAAGCAATATGTAAGAAAAAAACTTATTGGAAAAATAAAACTGAACAATATAATAAATTAGAAGAAAAAAAAATAAAGAGAAAACAACAAACAATGTTTAAAAGACAAAGCATAAATAATATTGAATTAAAACAAGAACGAGAAAAAGAAGCATTGCGTAAAAAGGACGCTTATTTGAAGAGCAAAAATAATAATAATCATATCATGGAAGAAAAAAAAATAAGAAGAAAAAAACAAAAAATTGAAAAATTAGAATTGCGAAAATTTAAAAAAGGAACATGAAAAGGAAGCATTTCGTAAAAAGGAAGCTTATTGGAAGAGCAAAAATAATAATAATCATATAATAGAAAAAAAATAAGAAGAAAAAAGAAAAGATTGAAAAATTGAAAAAACAGAATTGTGAAGTAATAAAAAAGGAACATGAAAAAGAAGCACTGTGTAAAAGGGAAGCTTATTGCAACAACCAAAATAATAATAATCATATCATAGAAGAAAAAAAAATAAGAAGAAAAAAGAAAAGATTGAAAAATTGAAAAAACAGAATTGTGAAGTAATAAGAAAGGAACATGAAAAAGAAGCACTGTGTAAAAGGGAAGCTTATTGGAACAACCAAAATAATAATAATCATATCATAGAAGAAAAAAAAATAAGAAGAAAAAAAGAAAAGATTGAAAAATTGAAAAAACAGAATTGTGAAGTTAAAAAAGAAACATGAAAAAGAAGCACTGCGTAAAAGGGAAGCTTATTTGAAGAGCTAAAGTAATAATAAACATAACTCAGAAGAAATAAAAATAAGAAGAAAAAAAAACAAAAATTGAAAAATTACAAAAAAAATTTTGATGAATCAAAAATGGATCGTGGAAAGCAAGCGCTGCGTAAAAAAGAAATTTTTTGCTAAGAAAAAAATAATCAAAGCAATATGATCGAAATGGAAATATTAAAAGGAAAAAAATTAAACGATATGAGAAATAAGAACATAGAAAAAATAGTGCAAATTCGTCCAAAAAGAAATTTAAAAAGACGGATAGGTACAAAAAATGTTGATGAATTCTACGAACCAATTATATTGATTAAGAAATTAAAATTTGATGATAATGGAAAATATTATAATGTATATGATGCAGAAAATGTTATAAGAAATGAAAATTATGCAAAATTATTATGTGACGTGACAATTACGTCACATGACACCTCACGTAAAGACAACAACGCGCCAGGAGACGCGCGCACACGTTATAAAATTAAACCGAAGAATTCCACATTAGGGAAACAATAGAGTAAGAGGAAGAGATAGATAGATAGATAGATAGATATCATTTATTGCATATAAATACAAAAAGTACAATAATTTATACAAAATAAATCCTTTTTCTTCTTTATACAAGTAGTAATTAATTCGCATTTGTAATAAAACTTAAAACTTAAAATCAAAAATACTAGCAGGCAGATTACAGTTTAATTTAATTAATTACTCGCAGAATAAAATAAACAAATATAAAAACAAAAACAAAAACAGAAACGAAACGAAGCCGAGGACCTAGCACGCGTCCATATCAAGCAGGTGATCGTGGATTCTGAACTTAAACCAAGAGAGGGACGGCGCAAAGCGTATATCCGATGGACGTGAATTCCAGTCCTTCGCTCCCTGGACCTGGAAGGATCTAACACCAGTCTCCGTCCGCATGGCCGGCATCGACAACTCCTGTACATCAGCCCTTTTGGGTCCTCTGGGCTGGTATTTACTGAAAAGGGCTGCCAAGTACTCCGGCGTATTGAGTCTCAGAATCTTATACATAATGATCGATTGAAAGTAAACTCTGTGAGTGTCTGTCCTCAGCCAGCCCAGTTTACTCATGTAGGGTGTGATGTGCTCATCCCTTCTAACACCGAATATCAATCTTATGTAGGAGTTCTGCAACCTCTGGAAACGTACTCTCTGCTCCGCCGATGCATCCAAGCTTACCACCGAGCAATAGTCCAAGTGAGGAAGGACCAAAACTTCCACCAGCCTCCTGCGTAGAGGCTCAGTGGTGTAAGGAGCGATGAATCGAAGATTGTACAGTGCCTTATTGACCTTCCTTGTAACCGAGTCAACATGCGGTCTCCTCGACATCTTGCTGTCCAGCGTGACACCAAGACTTACAGCCTCGTTAGAGAATGGTATAAGCCTACCATTTCCCAAGTCAATACGTGGTACTTCAGCATTGAATATTTCATTGATATAGCGACCTGTGCCCAAGACCATCGCCTGCGTCTTACCCACATTAAGGCGGAGACTAGCACTCTCCACCCAGTCGAATACCAGCCTCGCCATAGCAGAAAGGCGACTAACGCCCTCCAGGAACTCAGCCCTTGCAACCTGCACATACACCTGGAGGTCATCAGCATACACGATGTGCTTAGCAGCTGTTGGACCGAATAGGTCTTTCAGGTCATTTATGTATAGACTGAAAAGCAGTGGTCCCAGAACAGACCCCTGCGGAATGCCCAAGTTGGAAGCATCATGCTCAATGCTCAATGAAAGCAGATGTACCAGAACCCTTAGTAGTAACACATTGAGACCGCCCCTGCAGGTATGATCCGACCCAAGAGAGAACCGTCCTAGAGAAGCCCAGATCACGCAGTCTGCTCATCAGTCTGGATGGAGAGATGGTGTCGAAAGCCTTGCTAAAGTCGAACAACAGGAGCAGCGTCACCATTCTCCAAACAATGCCAGTTCGTACATCGTCCGCGAGCTTCAGTAACGCCGTCTGCGTACTGTGATGCTGCTTAAAACCCACTTGCATCGGATCAAGGGTACCAGCTCTCGAGAGATATTCAGTCATCTGCGAGTGAGCGATTTTCTCAAGAACCTTAGAGAGGAAGGAAAGCAGAGCTATTGGTCGAAAATCATATGCTGAAGAGGGGATGTTTTTCTTCTTCAGCGCTACCAGTCTTGCTCTTTTGCAGCTGCTCGGAAAGATCCCACGAGTCAAGGAGGCGTTAAATATCCTGACCAGGTATGTAGAGCATTAAAAGAAGTCCAAATTATAATATGTGATGAAATATCTATGACATCTGAATTTGCTTTTGAAGCAGTTGATCGATATATGTAATGTTAAAAAAATATTTGATGGTAAAACTTTACTTGTTGCAGGAGATTTTAGGCAAACATTACCAGTTATTCGACATGGCAGTCGTATTGAAGTTATTTAAAATTCAGTTAAGTACAGTTTTTTATGGGAAAATTTTAAACGTATGACCCTAAATGAAAATCTTCGAGTATCTGATAATGATAATAATTTTAAACAATGGCTATTAAATATAGATGAAGGAAAACGTTCAAATATATATGAAGAAGAAAATGAATTAGTAGAAATACCTAATGATTTGTTAACAAATGAAAATGACATCATTATAGAAATATTTGGAAATGAAATTTTGATTAATGACACAAATTTAAAAAATAAAGTTATATTGGCTCCCACAAATAATGATGTAATTCACATTAATAATAAAATTTTGAATACAATGGAAGGGCAAATGGTTGAATATTTAAGTGTAGATACAGCAGAAGATGATAACTGAGAAAATTTAGATGTTATGTTACCTATAGAATGTTTAAATTCACTTACACCTAATGGTCTTCCATCCCATAAATTACAATTAGAAATTGGTGCTATAGTAATTCTTTTAAGAAATCTAAATTTAAACGAAGGTCTGTGCAATGGAACCAGATTATTAGTGAAAAAGCTTATGGAATATTCAATCAAAGCAGAAATTTTAAATGGAAAAAGTATCGAAAAATTGGTTTTAATACCAAGAATAACTTTATCACCATCTAAAGAAGAAATACCATTTAATATGCGTCGAAAACAGTTTCCAATTTGATTAGGTTTCGCGATGACGATTAATAAATCACAAGGGCAATCATATAATGAAGTTGGTATCTACTTACCAACCCCAGTCTTTAGCCATGGTCAGTTATACGTAGCTCTTTCAAGAGCTAAGAGTAGAAAAAATTTAAAAATATTACTGCTGAACAATGCTAAAGTTGAAAACAGTCAATTAAAGTGTAAATACAAAATTTGTATTTACA
>UELU01098964.1:0-12146 GCA_900490025.1 Megastigmus dorsalis
GATCTAACTTGCTCGTGTGCAAACGTTGACACAAGGGTGGAATCTATTTCTCATTCATGTATCGAACCACGTTTTATGACACAACTTGTGAGAAGCTCAATTGAAAGCATGCGTCTTTTTTGACCTCATAAGATTATTGATAGTAATTTAATTTTTATTATTCGGCTGTTATACACGTGCAAAGCTACTTTCTGCGAGAGATAGAACAATCAATTAGGATTATCAAATCATTATACTTTCATAGATTCTTCAATTATTATTCAAATAAAAGTTAACTATATCTTTTTTTCTCTATTTTTCTTCTAATCTACATTCACTAAGCAGCAAGTACAAAAAAAATCATCCAAATCGATATCTCCTGTGTGGAGTTATATTATTTTGACAAAAATAATCGTGTTTTAGCCCACTGTGCGTCGTGCCAAGGTTGTTGTTCTTTATTCGCGTCGTTGCTCCACGGTTTCCTGACGATCAGGACGTATGCGCGATCCCCCCTACAAAGCACACACCTGCACAGCCCTCCTAATTGGGCTTGGTAGTCCTCGCGTTCGCATTCGATGGACTGGACGAAAATGTCCGGCTCACCGTCCAGCAGGCGCTCTATGCACACCCAGCAGTTCCTCTGCTCCCGATAGCAGTCGTCGATCGACAGCTCGTCGTAGTTTTCATGGTTCGGCATCTGCCTCGCCTCGTTTTGGCTTCTGATTTGATGTGCTCGGATCACTGTGGCGCCCTGCTCGTCGCGGAGGTCGCTTAGGATCAACATAGCGTGGATAAGGCGCAGATCCCTACCTTCCACTTCGATGCCCTTGTAATATTTGAGCGACAGTGCCCTCTGCACTCGGCTCTTCTAATCCCCTTTTCTTGCTCTGCGGACATGCCTTTGCAGACTCCTAGGCAGAGCCGCCTCTTGGTTATACACCTCGACGATGGCCGAGATGATGATTACTATCAAAGTTTGGAATTCCATGATGCGCGTAAATACAGTTGAAAAATCGGCGAGTGTGTTCGGCGTTGGGTGTCTGGTGAGAGAGTGCCGATGTTTCCCCAAGCGTCCAGCTCGTTATGTTCGTCCTTTTGTCGATATGTTTCTCCCTCTTCTTTTTGGGGGGTTGGGCTAGTCACTTTTAGGGGGCAAGGATCAGGGAAGGTATACGGAGTGGTGGACAGGTAGGCGTTTCTCCCGCTAAGTATCCAGGAGCGTGAAAACTGGCCCTTACGGTCGCCTATATATATATATATATACATATTTATATCGATATATGTCTAGGTACCTATATTTATGTTTAACTATAATATATTCGCAGTTGACTGGTTTTAACACCAATTGGTTTACATGTATTAGTTAGAATGATTAATTTATTAATAGCACTTATTTCGTAACGCAGAGCTAAAGGAGGTTTTTTTTTATTAAAGGTTGTAATCACCATTCTAAGTTGTTTTACTTTCCTCCGTTTCCTCTTGTGTTACGTATAATCCTTAAGGAAATCCCATCCCCGTTTTAGTAACATATCCGTGTTTCTGAGATAAAATCGCTCTTGCTGTCTATTAGTTATGTCCGTTGCAAGTGAAAATGGTACTCATTGAAAGGTAAGATTTCAAAATTTGCTCCTGATTTAAAGGGGTGTCAAAAATATATCGACTGTTTGCAATATTAGCCTTATTAGGTAGAAATTGAAAGTAATACCAAAACAGACTTGCAATTGACATTTACATATTTCTTTCTTCTTAATCTACCTCATCTAATCCAGTCGCAGATTCGTCGATTAATAGTGTGTGCCGCACAGAGAGAGTGGGGGACGGGGAGCTTTTACTTCCACTCGCCTGGGCGGATATCGCGGAGTCACGTATATGTGTTCCTCATTCCTAAATTTCCAACGAATGCTATTTCTTTTAGATTCCGTTTCAGTAATTACTTCTTCCACCTTGTACCCTTCCCTCTTCTTTTTGTTATAATATTTAATTCCTAACAAAATTACCATAAACATTACGAAAACTAAAAGTACAGTGTAAAAAAGTAGCATTATAACAAAGATTAATGCTAACTCTGTGTTCTTTAAAAGATTTATTTTTAGTTCGACGTTTGATGCAGGAGTCTCTCAGTTTTCTTCGGCGGCATCAAATATGCTTAAATCGATTGGCGGGAGGTAGTACTCTTTTGTTGAGTCTGATTGTAGACGAGTGCCGTAATAAATTTTCTTGTTTATGACGGCATAGCACCCTGCGGGCATACTGAGTATACCTGCTTCTTGTAGTGTGAAACGGGATGTTTTCCCATCGCAGCGTGTCGTTACCTCTTGGGGTGTGGGCACTGTAAAGAACCAATCGCTTGGCATTAATGTTTTGGTCAGGTAGGTGTTATCCTCTTGCCTTGTTGTGATTCTGCAGGTATGAAAGTCATTCTGCGTTGGTGTCAATAGCAGTGTTGTTTCGCAGACGAACATGGTAAATATCGCTGTGTTTCTTCGACATCTTATGGTTCCAAGGGTCGTCTCAGAGCGAGATATTTCCTCGGCGGTTAAGAAAACACTTTCGTTTTTGTCCCTTGAGATGGCTAGAAACTCGCTCCTCAGTGCGATAAAAGCCGCAAAATTCCTGTTGATGTTTTCCTGTGTGAAACTCGGCAACGGCACCATGTGGTATAATTTATATACTTTCCTGCTAACAAACGGGAGTTTGTAGTTGACAAAAATATTATCGTGCGTGCATACTACGTGCACTCGTGACACTTCGGGGAAATTCACCGTTGTCAGTTTTTCTATCTCAATTGGAGATCTTGCTCCCCCTTCTTCTTCAATAATCCGTATTACTGCTCGTAGGTGATGGTTATTTAGAATTATTTTCTGATTTTCGATCGCTTCTAATATACGCGCGTTTGTTGCAATATTTTGGTTTGCGATTCGAGCTACTGTATTCATTAATCACGGTAGACTATAGGATTTAGTTTCATTTGCTTCATTTTCTAGTTTGTAGTCGAGCAAAAGCATTTGCAGATTTCCGATTTCAGAATCGAGACGCATGATTAGTCTTGATGCTTCATTTTCCACATATGTCTGTTGATTATTGGTGAAAATTGCCCACTCTTGCTGTTCTCTATTCATCTCATTAATCCTTGCTGTTACCTCAAGAGTGTTGTTTCCGTAGAAAATATCGTCTTCTGAGATGCAAAATTTTTTTGCGTCACGAATCCTTTCTTGTAAGTATGTTGATTCCTTTGTCTGTTCCTGTATTGTGGTAAGTAAGTTTAATTCAACGGGCCCTAGAGAATGCGGGTAGGTTTTAGATTCTGCATAGTTGATTACTGCTTTAACTTATTCATCCGGTATGTCGAGTGCTGGGCTAGCCTGGATTGCTGTTATTATGTTCCAAGTTTCTTCAATAAATTGTAGATTACCTGCCTTATTAAATAGAATTCCGGGATTACTTCATTCTTTTACTTCGATTCCCAGCAATTTTCCCTGGATCTGTGTCATAATGGTGAGTATGAAGAAGCTTCCCGGAATCATTTCTGCAACAATAAATTATAAATTCATAAATGATACAAGTTCTCCTCCTCTTGCTTCGTATGTAATGGACACCATTTTTCGTTCTAAATCCGTTGGTGGTTTGTCTCATTGTAGTTCAGCTGATTTATTAATTAGCTCCTCCTGATCTACACCCATCAGTTCCGGTATGTCACCTTCTCCGGGAGTAGGGTCTGCACGCAGGTGCCTCCTTCCGCTTCTCCCGCATTTATTACCTGCTTTAGATTTGGCGGACGCCTCCTTCCTTTTTCCGTTTTCTCAACCCGCTTTCAATGCTGCATTTATCGCGTGAGTGTTATATGTTTCTATATCGGCCTCGCTGATTATAGGTGAATTAAAATGGAAATTTGTTGACATTACGTCCAGGTACTTTTCCTCGAGTCGTCCTCTTAACGTTATATCTGTCTTGTACCCTTCGGTAGTTTGCTTGACAGAGCAGGTATTAAAAGGAATCATCCTTTTGCAGTTGGAGCACGTCACTTCCTGTAATGCCAAAATTAGTGGCGTGCTCATTTTTGTCGCGATCATCGCGTAATAGAAGCGATTCTCTGTATTAGCCGACGCTAAATAACACAATGTGCATAAATTTGCCGACAGGCATTGGTAGTGAATCCTTTCCTGATTCCTTATTGGCTGCATTTTGTTATGTATATTTTTTTATTCTTGCCTCCTTTGAGATAGTAGATCTTCCTTTGATGACTGAAGTGTTGACCATGAGCTGGGCATACAAATTAATTGTTAATGATATAATCCAAGGCGGATAACTTAATTAGAAAAACAATTTTGATGTTCCTCTCATTCTTTTTAAATCGTTTAAACTGCTCCGAATATACGACGTGCATGGTCTAGAGCTTGCTGTAAGTTAGAGTAGTGTTCTACTTCGCACGTGTATTTTTTTACGTCTGGCCGTATGCCTTGCAGAAAGGTGTGTAGTGTTAATTTTTCCCGTTCCTCCGCGGAGCACATTACTTCCATTAGACCACACTCAGCCTGTTTCCCTTATTCCATGAATCTACTCAGCATAAGTTTCATACGGTTGCTGTATTGTTGTAAACTTTCGTCACACGATTGCGATGCCCACGTTAATTTTTGGTTTAGCGATAAATGTTCTACAAATATTTTATGTTTTTCCAAGACGGTTAGATGATGCATTTTGTTCATATTTATATTTATCCAATTTTTTGTTATTCTAATAAAAACGAAAATTATTTAACGAAGTGTTAATAATTAATTATCCCTATTCCACGTTGGATTTTTATTTGCATGTGCAGTTAGCGATGGTAATTCTTGATCGCTAAAGAGGTGTGGATATAGTTGAGTTCTGTGTGTGCTAAACCGTACTGCCTCCCCTCCTTGGTCTCATATATTTATTACTATCTCGTGTGCTTGGGTAGCCTCAGGTATATTGCTTGGTGCCACAGCCGCCGGGCTTGATGTACAAGGGTCGTTACCTGCCGTTTCTTTTCTATTCGGCACTATTTTCTCTTGCTCACGAGTAGGCTTGTCCCTTGCAGCGTGCAGTAGTAGCTGCGTGACGAAATTCCACACGGATCCTATAATGTGAATTGACCAGCAATATAGAGTGTATAATGCATACCCGTGTATCACGGTATCAATCATGAATTTAATCATTCGCCCTATCATTACTATTCCTATTATTGCTGTGCTAAACGAGCCGAATGACATAACTTGCCCTCATATTCTTTTTCCGGTATTTGTTGCTATCTCATTTATTGCTTCCTCATCAAACAACCTAACTATAGACAGACCACTTCTATCTGTTCCTTTACCTGACATCCCTAATGCTATTGAGTTTAACATTGCAGCTCTTTCGACGGGAAACATTAAATGCTGTTTTAATGCCTGAATTTCGGATTGCGTGTATATACCGCTTTTCGCTAACGCTATTGGATACGTATAGGTCCAATTATTTGTAGTTGATGGTTTTAAAACCATCGGCTTAATTTATTTAGTTGTTCCATGAGGTAATACAGTAAACCAGTCGTCTCCAAATAAAAACATAGGTGGAATTAACAGATTACATGTTGTTTCGGTCCAGAATTGTTTTAGAATGTTAGTTCTTGGTGACAACAAATAAACCTTCCCGTCTTTTGTTACTGGTAATTCTTGATCGCACGTCTGTGCTTCTCTTTATTGCACCTCTACTTGTACACATTTCATTAGATGTACGACTTCTCCTGCTACTAATCCCATATACCCATGTGTTTTAGTTATTTGATAAGCAAATAAATCCGGCGCCGTCGCCGCTATACTTAAAGCATTTGATATTATTCTCCTTTCTAGTTCGCATTTTTGTATAATGATATCGTGATATAATCTTTTTAATTGCCCTTTATTGTGTTTTTCATCGTATACAAATTTTGAATTGCGTAATTAAAAATATCTAAATCATTTATTGATGGTCTTTTAATTTTTCTTTGATTACCGGGCCTTGAATAATAAATAGTTTCGGGGGCTCAGTACGTATTCATTCATGTGAACACAATGGTGTTACGCCGATTGCCGTGAAAGCAAACGTTATTTCGTTAGATTCCAACACGTAAACAGGTTGCTTTTCTTTCCCCTCCTCCGTTATTTTATTCACGTATCCTTTATATAATTCTGAATATTTATTTTGCTCGCACGTCGAGGGAGGCAATGGGTCCCAAAATGCGTCACCGGCTTCTTCATCTACACAAACATTTTTGTTTAATTCGCATCTTGTTCCCGATTTTAATATTACTTCATTACCGTTTAGATTTACCGGCGCAAAATAATCTTGGAGAGTTATCTACCTTATTAACTTGTACGAAAAATTTTACAAATTCTATTAGACTTGAATGTGATCTTTCCAGAGAACCGTTTGTTTGCGGGTGAAATGCAGTGGTATTTATTTGTTTAATTTTAAAGCGCTTAGCTACCCGTCTCATTAATTTACTCATAAAATTGGTGCCTTGATCTGTTAAAATTACGCGCAGTGCCCCGAAAAGACTTATAACTTTCTTTATTAATCCATTTGCGACGTCTACAGCAGTAGTCGTTATTAACGGTTCTGTAATCGCAAATTTTGTCAGTTGATCCTGAAATGTTAAGATGTATTCATTTCTCTTTACGGTTTTCGGCAAAGGTCCCACTATGTCCATACTAATGCGTTCCATAGCATGTGAGCCGGTGTTAGTTATGATCATTGGCGCACGAGTTTTCACTCTTACTAACTTCTTTAACTGGAAATCTAAACATTTTCTAATGAAATCTTGCACTTCTTCTTTTAATTTCTCCCAGTTATAATTCTGCTTAATTCGTTTGTATGTTTTCGTCACTTCACGGTGTCCACCTACTGCTGAACATTGGGCTTCTTTTATTATTTTTTTGAGTACCTCTTCCCATTTCATATTTTCTATAAATTCCGTTTTAGCGATGCTTATCGATTGAATTTTCAGTGTTTTCAAGAGTTCCTTTAAATTGTTGCTCAGCTGTTCTAGATTATTATTAATTAGCGATAGTCCAACGAGTGCTTCTGTGCGAAGTGCCAGAGCTATATGTACTTTTGAATTGTCTTTAGTAACTATAGGAACTCCAATCTCCAGGTTTCTGTATATTGGTAATTTATTTTGTAGTTTCAATTGTCTGGCCCCGTCATCGCACGGCTCTCCAGTAGTCATGATAAAGTATAAATAACTGTACCGGCGCATAAACAATTTTTCCCATGTATTTATTGGAACTATGTTTAGCGTATTTTCGTTATTCTCCGTATTCACTTGCGGAGGCAGTCTTTCTAATATCCCCCCCCCCCTTCTGACTCATTCTCCCGAGCCACGTTTAGAGAACTATACGGGTCTTCGTTATTCCCTGTATTTTCATGCGAGCCCGCTTCGTCAAATTTTTCTCCTTCATTTGCATACTCCTTTTCTTGCTGCGTGTGACCCGTCTGTGCCTCTGCATCTACCTCATTAATTTGCTCCAATTCTTTTACCTCTGGTGGTATCGCTTCGGCGCATTTCTTCTCGACGGGTTGGAGCGGTTTATGACTTTCTTCTGCTGGTTTCTGATGTTTGCTAGGGAGTAAGGCTTTTATTGCCTCTTTGTATTTGTCGCTCACTTGGGGTTCGGCTCGTCCTCGAGTGGTCATACCTGAGCCTGGCTGGAGGTTTCTTGTCTCCTCTTCCTTGTGTACACTCGTGTCTTCAGTAATTGTCAAAACTATAGTCGATTACCATCCGATATCTTTTATTGCCTTGTAAATCCTCCTTTTTGGGTACCAGGAAACATGGGCTCGAGTATGATGATGTTGAGGGCTCAATTATCCCCTTTTCTAGCAGTTCATTTACCTGCTTTTGAATTTCCTCCTTACGTACGGGAGGTAGGTGGTACTGTTTCGATGTTATCTGGATATCGTCGGTGGTCGGTATAGTGAGTTTGAGAATTGGGGTAGCTGTAAGTTTCTCGCCCAGAATATAAAATATATCGCTGAAATTTGTTATAAGTTTTTCTATTTCAGTTTTTTCTATAGGCGATAGATGATCTAGACGCAGTAGTTGTTTAACCTCTTTTATCCTACTATTGTTCGTGTGCTCTTTAATACATACAGCTCTCCTTTTTCCTTTCTCGAATTTTGCAGCCTTATTTTTTAATAGTTTTTTTATTCTTGTAGTTACTTCCCAGATTCTTTCTATTTCATTTTTACTAGTTTCACTAGATAAAGAACCCAATTCAATATAGAGTTTCAGCGTATGCAGCGTCTGGCATGCTTCCCCTGTTATGCGCGCACATAATTCGTTATTTAAAATTTTAGGCACGACATTTTGTATTAATATTTCCATATCTTTTGTGTTCTCATATAACACTCCGTTATTTTTCATTCCTTTGCTGCAGAGTTTGTAATAAGCACATTTCTTCAAATAGAGTTTCTTCTTCACACATTTCTCCTCGTTTCTTCTCGATTATTTTTACTTTTGAAATAAATTGTTGTATTGGATTTTCGATATTATTGCATTCCTTCCCTCCTTTCTTGGAAAAATTATTCGAGATGGACTTTGATGTTTCATGGCAGAGCTTCGTATTACTCTGCGAGTTTGCGAGGCTTTTATTTATAACACTACTTTTAGAGTTAAAGCTTAGAATTTGTGTAGGATTTCCATCTAATTCTTGTTTAATAATATTATTTTCAGATTTGAGTTTCAGAACTTGCTTCGAGTTTTCTTTTAAAACTTGTTTTATACTTTTATTTCTCGATTTAGGAATTTGCGTAGACTTTTCTTTTAATTCTTGCTTTATAATTTAATTTTTAGATTTAGAAATGTGTGTAGAATTTTCTTTTAATTCTTGCTTTATAATTTCCTTTTTAGATTTAGGAATGTGCGTAGAATTTTCTTTTAATTCTTGCTTTATAATTATTTCACTCGAGCGAGATTTTGATTTAGATTTTGAATTTGAATTTGCTTCCATAATAGTACTTATATTACGATCCGAATTCGTATTCAGACTAGTATTAGAATTCGAATTCGTAAGGTAATTAGTAATTAATACAGGATTGGAGATTAAAAAAATTTGATTTTAATTTAGAACTTAAATGTATCTCCTAATTTGACTTAGATTTAGTACTTGGATCTATATCCGAATTTGATTTAGATTTAGCACTTGGATATATATCCGAATTTGATTTCGATTTAGAGTTTGATTTAGAGTTTGATTTTGAGTTTGATTTAGAAACCGAATTCGCGTCGGAATTTGATTTCGTTTTATTTATTGAATCCATTTCAGAATTCGATTTTGACTGTCTTTGAAAATTTAAATTCTTTTCAGAATTTGATTTTTCCATTGAACCCATTTCAGAGTCCAATTTTGACTGATTTTGAAAATTTATTTCCGATTTTGTATCGGAGTTATAATATTCCGTGTTTATATCTCTTTCCCTCTTTTCGAACACTTGACCCCTTGCCTCAAGTTTATGGCTCCTTTGTTCCTGAATTTCTGGTGCGTCCTCAAGGTTTCCAGCTGCGTCATTTACAGCCTTTAAACAGCGCACCTCCTAAATCGCTGCCTAATAATCCCTCTTCTTTAATCGGAAAATTATTTTCTACAATATGAAATTCTATTAAGAAATTTGGAAATTGTATATTTACTTTACCGAGCGTAAATATGCTGTTATTTGTGATCCCTTGTAATTCTAGAATTTCGTTTTGATTTATTGTTACATTGTTACCTAAATTATTTATTTTTAATAAATTTGGCCCTCCGCCTGAATCGAGGAGTTGTTTATTATTTATTGGATTTTTTAAAGGGATTATTGGCGATATAATATTATTACTTAAATGAACATTTCTTTTGATGATGATTGCTGTGCCTATTGGTTTTTTGGGCGTGATCCATAGCTGGTCTCCCCTCTTACGCCCTGTAGACGGGGACTTTGTCCCTTTCCCGCTTGCTGATCTCGCATTTGGTTAATAAATTTTCTTTTCCTACATTCTTCTAGTATATGCCCTTCCTTTTTACAATATTTGCATATTACCGGATCGAATTTTTGTTTTTTGTTTCTAAGAAACGTCGCATTTTGTCTATGTATTGGTTATTCTGTTGTCTCGGCGCGGGCGTTCCGTAGTACGCCCATTGAGTCGGCCGCTGCGCGTCACTAGGCCCCGCCCATGCGCCTCTACGATGGCCTTGCTCGTTCGCGTTGCCAGCATACTACCCGATTTTCCAGCACTTGGGTACTGTATGGCCTGGCTTTGTACACATTTGACACACTACTCTCGGTGTATCTTCTATGAAATGGACTTAAGCGATTTGATGCTGATTTTTATTTTCTGTTATAATTTTTATAGTGTCATTTAATTCCTCCGGTTCGTAGCACGCAAAATCTTTCAATTTCTATTGCTTCTGCTGTCGCATCGTCTAAATTTTGTACTGTACCTAACCGCGCTTTAATTACCCAGTGCAGACCTCTTATAAAAAATTTTAGTAAATCCTCTTCTAATTGCCTATAATGATTCCCTGTATTTCTCCCTTCTCTTTTCGCAGCTTCTAAAATTTCATGCCCTATGGTTGTTATTCTATTTGTAAAAACTACTACGCTTTCATCCTTTTTTTGTTTAATTTTAGATAAGTCTCTGTGCAATTCATGTAATGTTTTGCCGATCCGACAATGCTATAAAAAAATCTTCGTATTTCTTCTATTGACGTAAATATTCTTTTTGAAGCGCTTTTTAAAGCTTCCCCGACTAATCGTAATTTAATTAACCTAGCTAAATAGGGCTCATGTTGTTCGTTAATTATGTTACACGCTTCCCTACATCAGTCTAAAAACTGACTCAACTGTATATTTACTCCGTTGTATTTTGTAATTAATTCTAGAGCGTCTTTTATTGAAAGCGGTCTTACTTGACCAAGAGTTGAATATACTGATCGCGAGTGAAATATCGGTAATCTCGGAACTGTATGTATTCCCGAATTTAGAAGCGTGCTGAACGCAGCTGCGTTTTGTAAATTTATTCCTGTAGAAGAAGTGGGCATTGTGTTCGTTATTGCTTGTCGTGGCGTTTCTTCAAATGATACATATTTCGTTCTATCTTCCGTTATTTCAGGAGCGAATTTTATTTCTTTTATACTCGCGATTCTTTCTGTCCTGTCTTTCCCAATTATATTCTCTATTATTGACTTTGTGTTTATTTTTTGACTAATTAATTCACTAATCGCATTTATTAAATATTTGTCTCTACAACATTCAATACTGTCATCTGGATTTACGTCATTTTTTAACTTCTATAATTGAATCTACTATTTTTTTAGACCCGTCATCAATTTCATCGCCATTTATTCCGCTATTGTGTCTCTTCCGAAAATAAGCTAACGCGTTTTCAAGTGAGTTGAATCTTACATTCGTATCTATTCTTAAAGCATGCTTTAGTAAAATGTGAGCTGCATCGTTATTAAGTGCGCTTGCAGCTTTCTTATCAGTATTCATTGTTGCTTAAAAATTATGCAAGAAAAATCTTCGCCAATTAAATATTGCACTAATCCGTTTCAAGGAGGGGCCCCCACTTGTTACGTCTAGGGAGCGTAACGAAGAAAAAAATAGACTTGAGTTGCACACAATTAAATTGACTCGTCAGTGACGGAAAATTGACTTGAAAATAAGAGTTTCCGCAGTTTGCGTCGAGCGCACGTATGGGCGGCAATAATTTAATAGGCGTAGATGTATAAAGAGCTCAATTGGAAATGATAATGCACGGGGCACATAGCTTACTTTGATTTAGTCTCAGGAAGTTGAGTGAATGTAATGTCGTTAGGCGTCTTCCCAATGTTGCTGTAGATCCTCCTTCTGTCGAGTGGGTGTCGAGAGCGAAGCGCGCGCGTGATTGATTAATATAAATTGATAATTGTGAAAAGGTTGAATGTTTGCAGGCAAAATTACTCTCTTTTCGTATTTACAACTACAATTACTACTTTATTTACTACTTTAAAATTGGTTACAATAATCGATTACAATGAGTTAGATTCAATATTAAACGCTGGATACAAGTAAAGTAAAATATAAAAATGTCTTACTGCGTGTTATAGATCGAGTAGCGCGGAGACGACGTGTTACTTCCAAACCATCGGAATAGATAGGAGTGCGATCATAGTCGC
>UELU01098968.1:0-23419 GCA_900490025.1 Megastigmus dorsalis
TATATATATAATATATATATATAATATAATAACAATTAAATTTTCTTGTTGATATTTCTTAATTTATGCCTGATAACTCGATAACATCCCGTCATGAGTGTCTGAAGGTGATGTGAGAAGCAGTATTTTATACGTTTTCTTATATCTAGACGTTTAAAATATATAGTATAAATGCGTGATTTTGACGTGTTGTGGTGAGAATGAGTTTTTTGTGAATGCTGTAGGTGTTTAGAGTAATGAAGAAAATTTTATGATGATAATAAATTTTATAATTTCTTCTAAAATAGGTGCTTTGAATGAACGTTATGCAAGATTGAGTTATGGATCTGTGAGTTCGGATTATGTGTGAGTATGTAAATGACTACTTAAGAAAAAAGAAAAATGGGGGAACTGGGCAATAAAATATATTTAGTGTTTTTATTCATTACAACTTATTGTTACCTAACTATCACATTGCGTTGTATAAAAATATTTGTCACTTGCATTAAAATAGTATATTTCAATACTAATGCGTAGAGCAGGCGATTCTGGCATGGGTGTAATTCGTCGCCCGAGCGAAGCTAGGGTGACAATCCATCCGTGCGAGGTTCACCTGCTTCGCGCACATGTGTCGAACGATATTTTTTATAAGTGAGTCCGTAAAACTCGACTCTAGATGCCTTTTTAGTGTGGCATAAGCAACCAATTTTTTCACAAGGGCGTAAAGTGGTACACTGAGTACTTAAAGTAAAACGCTTTACACTCTCAGTGCGTAAAGTAAGCAATTTACGCACTAGTGAGAAAATGGGTACTTTAAGCACGCTCAACAGAGATCTAAAGTTGAGTTTGATGCACTGAGTTATAAAAACTTTATATATGGGTGATTCTTTGAGAGATAGTGCGCCAAATTTTTTTTTTCTTCCTTAATCATCTGAATCTCTTTCTAAGGAACCCATGAGTGAAAAAATTGTTTCAAAGTCATTGGAGAATGTTTGAAGATTATTCTTGCCATTTTAAGCCTTAAAATCAGTTTTTCGAAGGGTTCGATCACAGCTAATATTAAGCGAATAGTCTTTAAAGGAGTGTTATATGTCCTGAAATATAGCTGGTATTGTCTCATAATGGTGCAAGAAGTGATTTCCTTGTAAAAATCAATTTTATGACAAAAACCTCCTAAATTAACTATTATTGCACTGTTTCGAGTCAATAAATTAATTAAATTAATTTTAAATTATGTCAATATTATTTCTTATGTACACGCATGAAAAATAACTTCCTCTTACAAACGAACACCCAGTAACCATCAATTTAAACATTCCAGACTTTCTCATTCTCATCCGCAAGTCTCTAACAGCCACCGGCTTCTTGCTTTAGTTTAGTCAATTTTTCTAACATTTTTTCTTTATCACTTTTTCAGGTTAATTATAACCTGTTTATCAAAATATAATTTTCTCTTTTTAATAAAATATTTCTTCTGCTAAGGATTATGTTAAGAAAATCTCCATAAATATTGAGATTATTTGGTAAAGGTCTTCAACGGAGCTCCTAACATATTAAAAAAATTAATTTTGACATTATTGACTATTATTATTTATGTTAGCATGAAAACTCTGAATACTTTATTACAGCTACAGATTAATAATAATAATTAATCGAAACAGAAGTAACATTTTCATTGATGATCATTGAATCGCTTTATTATCAATTCAGCTATAAATGAAAAACTTACCTCTTTTAAAATAGAATATTAGCATTATATCTTTATAAATTACTCTTCTACACTTGAATAATATCATCTCAATATGCCATTCAAGTGACTGATAGTACAAGTAAAAAATTGTACAAACGAACACTTGTTTCTATTCCATTACTAAGACTTCCCTATGAATAAATTTATTCAAAACAGATATAATAATTTGCCTTTCACTCGCAAAGCCCATTTTGCCCACACTATCTTGTCATATACCAGATAATTCACACTTATATCTATGTTTTCACTATTAAATGACCGTAAAAGTCAAATTTTTTCAAAGTCTATAATATTAAAATAACTATAAACATTGTATATCCTTTACAATACTATCAGTTCTTGCTTTTATGTTAATCGACGCTTTCATATAAGTCTTGAATAACATAATTAATTTGTAAATGTCGAACTCAAATTTTACTTTTTATAATATACTTGAGTCGCCTTTGTATTTTATTTTACACTTGTGCACATCATTAACTTGTAAATGCCAAAATGAAATTTCATTTTTTTAAATATTCTTGAGTCAACGTTACATTTTATTTTATCCTTATGCACTATATTTTTCTTGCTTTAATTTTATTTTTCACATTCATATAGGTTCTCTTTGTTATAAATAGCTTGTAAACATTAACTAGATCAATCTCTTCAAGTCCAACTGATACACAGATTTTTATAATATTTCCAATAAAGTATAGAAATAAACAACATTGAAAGATAATTGTGTAGTCAATACTTGATCGATAACAATACATTTAACTTAAGAACTTCGACCTCATGCTTCAGTTATAATTTGTTCTATCTTAATATTATCTCGGTAGTCTCGATTTTGTTTCGCTGAAAAATATCACACAAAGGATCAAAATTCTTTTAAGTAATCGTGACAAAGTTTATTGAAAATATTTATTGAAAATCTTCAATTACGATAAACAGCGTAGAATATTCAGGCTGCTTAGTTATTTTCTTGAATGACAACATTCTATACTTATTTATTCATCAAAACTAAATAACAATTTTAACGAAGTCTCTTCTGCTGCACGATTATACTATATATAAGGGCCTACTCATGAAAAAAGGAAGAAGAACAAACATAAGGAATAGCATTGCTGGTAGAAACATTTTAGTAAATGGACGCAATCCATGCTTTCACCTTCTTTAGACCATCCTTTATTGACCTCGTTTGATGTTTCTTCGCCTAGTCTTGCGGTTGCGTTGCTAAACGAGCTTTTGTTGCTGCAATTACTCGCCACGCTTGCCACACTAGCGGATCTGGACAATGAAGTCCTCGCTACGCTCCTACCTGGCACCTACACGGGTACAGCTAATTACTCTGGGAAGTCGCTCTGTATCCCAGAGACACCGTTTACGGCACCACGCCCCTGGTATCATGCAGTCCTGGGTACGGTTGTTAACACCTCGGCTTAGGCCTGTATCCTAGACGTGGAGCTCTTGCGGGTACTACCATCCGGGCCAGATGGACCCCGGATTTTTGCTAGGTTCTGCTCCTAGGGCCAGAGCCTCTCGTTAGCCACCCCTGTTTTAGCATTGCTGCAAGAACATTGACGCGACAGAGGGCGTTGCCCGGTGAGCGCGTGCTGAACGGACGCTAGCGATTGAACGTTACCCTGAGAGGCGTGGCCACAAGGGACAATCCTGTCGGACTGAGCTTACTTTACTTATAATAATAATAATCTTACATTTTCAGATGAAGAATAGTTTATAATATTTTACTTTCTTCCGTAGATTATTGCATTAATACGTCCAAAGAAAAGAAAAAGTAAAACGAAGGACAATGAAAATAATGTGCAACCATCTAAACTCTCTGTTGAAGAAAGCTGTCAATCATTCATTTTAGTTGTGCAAGTTTGTTTCTCTTTTAAATTTGTAACTATTATACATTTATCTTTAATATTTATTTATGTTATTGCAGACACCTACTGGTCTTCATTCAGCAGTAAAAGACTTACAAGAGAGAAGAAATTACTAGGATAACCGAATATCACGTTGTTATAAACGATCTATATTATAAATGGAATACTTGTTTGGAAGCAGTTTATCTAGCTCTACTAATTTATTGTTTTTGATTATAGTTCTCGTACTAGAATTGTTACAATTGGACAACTTTGCGGATTTTTGTACCGAAACGTTTATTTAATATTCCTTTAGATACAGGTGTGAATGATATATCATGAAATATTTTGATTGCTCAATTGAATCACAATCAAAAAAATCGAATGCAAATGATGGACAAGTGTCGAATTTGTAAAGGTGATTTTAATAGTAAATCATTATAATTATATCATATTAAAAACCGTGATGCAAGGTATGCAAAAAGCGAAAATTTTATGTACGACCGTCACTGCTCGCGCTTCACGCTCTTATTCTATTGTCTTTACAACAGGTTCCACTGTTATTTTGAAATAAATCGCTTCTAGCATAAAATGTTCAATAGAGAAAAGTTTTTTTTGTACTCTACAACTTTAACATTGAAAACTTTTATAAGAAATTAATATTTTTTACATTAATGCCCAAAAAGAGCTCTTTTTTATTTTATTTAAGCGTTTTTAATCTTTTTTCAAGTGTTACTTTGAATTGAATTGCACCTAGCAAAAAATGTTCAATAGAAAAAAGTTTCGTTTTATTGTACTGGACAACTTTTACATTTAAAACTTTTATGATCCTTATCTTTTCTTGTTGATTCGTATTTAGGAGGTCAAAATACATACTAATAAGGTGGGTCAATCCCAACACAGGGTACTTTTTTAAAAAAACAAAAATTGGTTGGCTGGGCAGTATTCGCATTTGAACTGATCACAATTTATTCTTGAAAAAGCTGCAGAATGCCAAGGAAAAATCTTAGAGAACTTTTTTTTTCCAAATTGAATCGGGAGAACTGAGCTTTCATGTACAATTATTAAGAAATATAAAAAAAATGGACATGGTAGTTAAATTTGAAAAACCGTTATTTTTGACGTTTTTTTGTTTGAGTTTGCTCGAAAATACGTAGGGCTACCTCTATTTGTTATTTCAGATTTATGCTTAGCATCCAAAATACATTGAGATAAAGTGGTTTTAGTTCCAGCTCAGGGTAATTTTTTATTGGCCTGTGTAACTTAATATTAGTAATAAGTAAAAATATATCATGTAAATCTTATATTTAATATTTTTCTAAGGCACACATTTATATATACATTTCATTAAAAAATACGATAAGTTTGTCAATTACCATGACACTTAAGCAGATGACAGTCACTTACCAAGGGGTTTTGAATTAATTACCATGGAAAATGAATTAATTATTCATGGTTTATAATTTATAATATTGTTTCCTCATTCCCTTTACAACGCTTAAAAATAGTTACCGAGCTCAAAAGGTTTATTGTTTTGTATAAAAATACGCCGAACGCACAAGTAACAACAATAGGCATGGTAATTTACGCAGATACCCTAAGTGAAAAAAATTTACAAGACAAATGTACCGATCAATTATTTATTAATATTATATATATAATTTTCTACAACTTGATATGCACGCAGATACTCTACAAACGACTCTACTAGATTATTTAATTATCTTGATAATTTATGCTAACCTCGAGAACTGATTCAACTATGCAATTTCAATATAATAAATCATATAGGGATTTGTTAAATGAATTTATTGTATTAAAATGGTCATAACCTTAAAATATTTGTTTGATTCACATATAATACAAGAAATAAACCATTTTTCTTATTATCCTTTTACCAAAGTTTTCTTTACATTAAGCTTGATATCAGAGTAAGATGCAGTTAATACTGTAAGGTTGTCAAACTTCATAGGAATTAATGTCTCTTCACAAGGTGAAAATTGGTACTTAGATATAAGATGTATAATTCCCAGCTTTGTTTGTAGAAGACCAAGTCTCATTCCTGAAAAAATATAAAAACGTATAGAAAAGATCATTTATAAAGTGTAACATTAGAAAGCAAGAATTAAATACTAATTATGTATATAATTAAAATACTTTTAGTAACAAAATCTTTGTTAGGCTATATAGTACCGTAATGCCAAAGAATTTAATTTTTTTCAACACCACTTCTCTCGGTACCTTGTTGAAAAAATCCACTTGTATTTCCAGCTGGAATTCCAGGTAGATTATAAGTAGATTCTACTGGAATCTAGATGAATTTGACTGAAATTCGAGGGTCGAACTCCAGATGAATCCAGGTGAGTCTCCAGGACCTAGATTTTTGCAACTAATTACTAAAAATTGAAGGTCAAGTAAACTTGGGGAATTCAACTTTGAAAAAGTTAAAAAATTGCATATGAAAGCTTATTTTCACTTCAATTTTTAGTAATTAGTTGCAAAAACCCAGGGCCTGGATATCCATCTGGAATCAACTGGAATTCCGGGTAGATTTTTTTAACAAGGTCACCCATTGTGTATTCATGACATTATAAAATCTCACCGATACAAATGCGTGGTCCATCGCCAAATGGAAAATAAGTATTCGGCTTGATAGATTTTTTATTTTCAACTGAAAATCTTTGTGGATCAAAAACATCCGGTTTAGAAAAATAATTAGAATCCATCTGTATTGCTTGCATTGGAATGATAACTGGTGTTCCAGCTTTTAAGATAAGCTTTGTTCCAGGAATATGATAGTCAGCTTCTGTTTTTCTATCCAAGAATGGTAATATGGGATACATTCTTAATGTTTCCGAAATCACCATATCCAAATATGGAAAAGATGATATAATCTAATAATAACAAAATAGTAATAATTTATACAGAAATCTATATAATAATTTATTGTTATTATTTCTTTATGTTATGTTCTGATAGAAATGCATTTCATAATTAGACTAGAAAATCGATATTCTTTCTTGTCAGTTTTCTTACTAATATCAAATGTTCTATCTAACCTTTCACTAGCATAGAAAATTGTTTGCCTTATATGTTAGGTACAAAACTAATAATGGTTATCATTATGATTATAATAATTATAAATAGTACATTACGTATCTAATAAGCGAAGATGATTATCTCGATGAGAGCAAAGCTTGTAAAGGTGACAGTTAAAAATGTCCAGATAATCACCTTCGCTCATCATTGGTATAATATACTATTTCCATATAAAGCGCGTAAAAACCTATTATTAAAGGTATGCTTACGTAAAGTCAAACTTTGTATACGTAGTATTAAAACATACATATTTAATAACATTTTTTCAGATTCTATTCATTCTTTAGCTTACTGCTAAACATCTTACAAGGAGAAACCACCCTTCGGGTCACGAGTTTGACTGAAACTTTACAGAGATATTCTTCGGCGAAAAATATATGATACGTATCTTGGCGCTAGTTCTAATGAGCCCTAGGGGCCGAGTTTAAGCGCATTTTATAAAAAAATATAAAAAACCATGGTTGTTATTAGCACTTTCCATTCAAAAGATATGAGCGATCATAAATTATGTTAATTTTTGACTTATTTTACAAGTGAAATAAATGCTAAATTTTAAGGCCCAAAGTTCGAACGAAAGCATATTATCTATACTTTTTTCACCTTTTTTATAACATCTTCTAAAATGTACATTGGCCTTTTAATGAATGTTTAAAGACAACCATGATTTTTCATTTATTTTGATAAAATGCGCTTTAACCTATTAAGTCCTAAACAGTCGATTTTTTTACTTTTTTTTTACTAACCTTTAATATGTAGGGGTAGTTTCTTTGTAAGATGGTGGACCCAAAATGGCATCCAGAAGCCAACATTTATTTGCTAATTTTGATGTATTCGCATACACCTGTTTATAATCAATAAAAAATTTATGAAAATTAATATGTAGGAGTTTTCTAGGTCATTAATCATGAATTCAAGATGGCGGACGCAATATGTCGGCGAGAAGTGTCTAATTTGATCAAATTTCATTGGAATTTTTTTGTAAGTTTGTTTTCAGTCGTAAAATCACGTTTCCCAGCTCTTACCACGTGGAGGTAAACGAAAAAATTAAGAGCCTTCAACTTTGTTTTTGTTTTAAATTATATTTATTTTATTTTTTTAGTTATTGTTATTATTTTTTTATTTTTTATTTTCATTTACTTTTTATTTTTTTAGATTAATTTTTTATATAACTTTTAAAAGAAGACGAAGACATAAAAAAAATTGTAATATTTCTTTATGAAGCTTTAAGAAGCATGCAAAACATGAGAACACATCGCAGTTTTTACCCATTTTTTTCACATTTTGCAAAATTTTCTGTTTTTCTTAGAATTGACAGTAACTCTTTCGTGAGAGTTACTTACTTTTGCTTTTGCAAGGTAGTATTTTGCAATTTCTAAAGCGATTTGTTTTGAGCCTTTTTTTTGCTTCACTTATCAAATTTCGAAGAATAGTTGCGTTTGTCATTGAAGATTGAATAAATCTTATAAACAAAGGCCAGGTCCATTTTTTCGTTCTTATACATGACATCAAGTTACTGCAATGTAAGTCATGTAAATCAATTCCACCCATGAACATATTGTAAATTTTGAACGCATGAGGAAAGAGTAAATTTACTTTTTTCATTTCTTCAAATGAAAATCGTGTCACCTCAAACAAAGGAGTCACTCCTGCTGCTGTTGAAGCATTAATACGGGTTTTGAATCCATAACCGTAATGAAATTTACACCACTATTTTTTTCATATTTTACAGAGAAAATTTTGACTACTTAAGTGGAATTTTAGACCTGACAACAGGCATAGGAGCGACAGAGAGGACGTGACTGATCGAACGAGTGCGACGAAGAAAGATGATCGAAGAAGACGGATGAGCTGAGTGTTGCGCGGAGCCCACACTAGAAGCATGGGTTCGCGAATTAGTACGGAATTTCGAGTAATAAATATTGCGAGTACTTGCCGAGAATATTATACCGAGAACACAATTATGACCAGCGACGAGGGTTTGCTCAGTAAAGTTTTTCGCGATTTAGATTGATACCTTAGAGAACGACGACGCGTGGTGCGACGCGAGCATCGTGGCGGAAGCTAAGTCCGCAGTTAACGCATAATCTGTGATTTAGAATGTATTTGGAATAGGGAATAAAATCATTGTTATTTTTATCTACGCCAGGAGTCATCATTTGCAAGATATTCCTAGCGCCTTTCCTAGCTCCCACCCAGCTTTTTAACATTTATATCGACACGCAATGATCATGGGGATGGAAGCAGTGATGGAGAAGCCGAGTGAATGGAGCTGAGTTTACCAGATGACACGCGTAACGAGGGTTCGTTCAGGTTCTCCTATCGGAGAGAGTCTTCAATTTTGCCATATATCAAGAATTATAATTGACGAACGTGTCTGGCGCCTAACATAGAAATAGTATACACGAGGGATAACTTGGTAGTTATTGCGACAGGGACATTTCCGTAGGGATTCACATATATAGGATTAGGGATTTTCAGAATTATCTTTGGGCCCCGAACATTGCCGCATAATAACAGCAATTTATATAAATTTTGGATGATTTTGAAAAATTATGGACGCCATCTTGAATTTGTAAAATTTGATTTCAGATTCATGATCAGCCACCCAGAAAACCCCCATACATTAATTTTGGTAAATTTTTTATTGATTACAAATAGGTATATGCGAAAACATCAAAATAAGCAAAAAAATTTTGACTTCTGGCCGCCATTTTGGGTCCGCCATCTTGAAAAAATAAATCTATCCCTACATTTTAATATTTAGGGTCCATAGACGCAAAAAATACACGAGTATCAAAAATCGGCCAATGATTTTGATGCAAAAATATGAAATGAAAAAATTTTTTCATTCGAAAAGTCACGTTTTTGTTAAATAAACAATCATAACTTTTTAAAAATTTATTTTTTTAAATTCTGACACCGTCAATCGAAAGTTCAAACAATTTTACATCGGAAATGATTGATCTCGATTTTTTCACAAGCGAGACATACTTAAATACACTGTTAAAAAAAGTAAAAAAAAATCGTCCGTTTAGGGCTTAATGGGTTAATTCGGTCCCTAGGGCTCATTATAACTAACGACGAGACGCGTATCTCAAATATTTCGCTTAAGAATGCCTCTGTAAAGTTTCAGTCAAATCCGGGACTCGGAGGGTGCTCTCTCCTTGTTATTTTAAGCCTTATATTTTATGCGAAAATTTCTGCTATTGCTAACTAATTTTAGTACACGGTTATAACCATATACTTAAATTCTAATCATAAATTAGTTCTGTATCATTAAAAATTAGTCACTGACCATATCATACGTGATTTTTCCATCATTTTTACCCAAAGTATCTAGAATTTCTTCCCTTAATTTTTCTTGTAGCTCTAGATTTTTAGCTAATTCATACAAAGTAAATGTCATAGTGGATGATGACGTTTCAAATCCACCTGTGAAGAAAACTGCAGCTTGCGCAACTAATACATCACCTTCTAGTTCTGAAATGCAGTAAGTTTAATTTATATATAAATTTTATACTATAATTTATGTATAAAAATTTTAAAGCAGTATTATATGCTAAAATATTGTATAAATGAGGAAATTCACTTACTACGAGAATTCGTTTGATTACTTTCCTGCTCCTTTTTCAATTCAATCAACAAATCAATTAGGTCTGCTCTTTTTCCACCAGTTTTTATCCTCTCATTGATTGCTTCCCAAAAGACATGTCTAAGAAAATTTGAAGCATCTTTACTAAATACATGGACGTTGAAGATATTAACCAATAATGGTATTAGCAAGGCTGATAATAGTTCTACGTGACGTTTGTATGTTCTGCTAAATATATTTTTGCCAACTTTACGTAATAGAGCTTCAGGATCGGACAATGAATTGAATTTCATTCCGTAAGCTGTAAGACCAATGATATCTGTGGTGAATCTTGCACAAATGTCTTTTACTTCTATTGTACGACCTTTACCTAAAGCAAAAAAGAAAACATAACTATATATATATATATATATATATTATAAATGTTCTTTAATTAAATTCACTAATTATAAACAAAACCATTAGTAGGTAAGCTGGGAGATTCAAGATCAGGGGTATTTAAGACCAGAGGAGTTCCAGGTCAGGGAGGATTCTAGGCCAAGGGAATTCTAGGCCAGGAGTCATGGGCGCAAGAATGATAAGGCGAAAATAGAAAAGTTAAAATAGTAAGTAATATGCTAATTAAAATAAATATATATGTTAAACCCAAATATATTTCATGGTTCTATTTATAATTTTCAGAAAATGAAAATTTTAGAGTATAAGAATAAAAAGTATAGAGAAACTTAACCAAAAAACATTGAAAATCAACAGCTCCATTTAGTGCTTAAGCAAATCCAAGCTATGGTAAGTTATTGTATTAAAAACCATAACCGTATTCATTAAATTACAAAAATTAATAATATTATTTTTTACAGCTCCTGGATAGAGTCAACTTAGTACCAAACCGATTATATAAAAAATAACCAAGCCTAAAATATAATAGATTATGTTTATAGCACTGCGTGGGGCAAGTCCGCACTTACGTCACGCGTATCCGTGGTGCAAATAGCCCTTTATAGCACCGTGCTTATCGCCTTAGCTACAATCGGGCACTAACTTCACAGTGCCATAAAGAGCTACTTACGCCACGGATAGGAGTGACAGCGGATTTACGCTACTCAGTGCTATAAAATATTGTAAGATACTCGTGTTGTAAGCAGCCCTTCAAAGAACGGCGTTTAGTGACACGCCGTGCAGTAAAGTGCCACTTTCTGCACTTGTATCGTAATAATACTATTGTTGGTGTTTTGAGACTTCGAGTCCACGCATCAACACAGTTATTACTCCGCGGGTGAGATGACAGCAGCAGTGTCACCCAGCGGACACTCTGTTCTAAGAGCCGTCCTTGGCTTAGTGGGTAAGCCGTTTGCCTGCTAAACAAGGCGACTCAAGTGGTCGTGCAGGGTTCGATTCCCGTCTGGAGCCCGAAAATTTTTTCGGTTTTTTTTTCGAACGGAAAAAGAACCTATGACTGCGCCATTTCAAAAAGTCCCATTATTGGGCAAAGAATTGAAAATAAAAAAAAAAGTCCCTCATGGGCAAAATACAAAAAGTCCCACTGGGCAGAAACAAGAAAGAAGAAAGAAAAGAAGAAAAAGTTCCCACTGGGGCATGAAAATAATAATAATAATATATGCGTATAAAAATATGATTTGTAATACATGTATTATAAGACTTGCGTATAATTGTAACATGAATTGTAATTCATAGAATAATGACCGTTATATCCGTGGAAAAATATAAGAAAATAAGCCAATAAACTAACTACCAATACCAATACTCTGTTCTTTAACGGACTCACAAAGCCTATCCAGAAGCCACCACTCCATCGATCTCTCTCTTGCTCGCCAACAATTACTCGGGAAGGACGTGTTTGTTAAGCACCAGGACTTTTTATAATTTATTACAGAAGAAGAATAAATAAAACTCAATTAACCACTGTTTTGATTATTGTATATTGCCACCGTCTAACAGGTTATCGGCCCAGAACGCAACATAATGCAACAGTAAGTGTTAATTAACAATATAACTATAGGCACTTGAGAAAGGGATGCCACGCCATGTTTTCCCTGGGTGTGTGTTCGAAAGAAAAGAATAAAAAGAGAGCTTGCCGAATAAGGCACAATAAGGGAAAAGCCTAAATATAGAATTAGAAAAATAAAGAATAAATAAAGAAAGAAATATATAAGAAGTAATAGTTGAAAATCCAGAAGTAATGGATAATAGCTTTTTCGTACATTCACTTCCCTTTCTCAAATAGAATAAAATTAAAATAAAATTATTGTCAATTTAAAGACAAAAAGTGAAAGTAAGAAATAATAATTATATTAGAATAAAAGCGCACAAACATACGAAATTAGAAGCATAATAAATAGAATAAAATTAAAATAAAGTAATTCTCAGTTTAGAGACAAAATTGAAGATCAGATATACTAATTAAAAATTATCACAGAATTTATCAATCATGTGCATTCACAAAAATGATACATAGATAAAATAAATTCCTAGAAGTAAACAAAAAAAAGAGATAAATAAATAGTTTCCTCTTCTATATATATATATATAATTTTTTTAAATTTGTGTGTGTTTTCCCTATTGTACGAGCAACCGGAGCTTGCTGCATGCTCGAACTAGTTCGATTAATGCACGTAAGGATGCTTCTCCAAAAGGCGCGAAACGCCATCTTAGTATGAGGAAAGCATATACACAACATATACCTCTGTTCTGCCCAGGTCTAAAGAAAAGTTTGTTGTACTCTTTCTTTGCACTCGTCTAGCGCGCGTACCATCTTCGGCCATTGTATGGCCATTGTATGGACCGCCTCTTGCATTATACGGTCCGCTGAGTTGAGTGCACGTGTTACGTTTCTAAGTACTGCTATTAACAGCATTTTTTACATGTTCTGTATTCCTAGCCCATCTTGCCTTCTTGTCGAGTATATGAATGCCGTACTTGTTTTCTCACTGACATGAAGAATCTTCTTGATCTCTCCCCTAATGAAGGTATTAATGAATTGTATTGATTTAATTGATGGCGGGCTAATTATTAAACCATATGTAAACCTTGGTAATAAATATGTTGTTAACATTTCTATTTTTTGCATCGGCTTTAGAGGTAGTTTTTCGCTTCTCTTTATGATTTGCAAATCGTTTCTTTTTCATGGTCCTGCATTACACCGCCCCATGCCGTTATCTTTGCACCTAAATAACTAAACGCTTGCTCAGCCGTTAATGTTTCTTTTTGCCCCTCTTACGTAAATATTAGGGTCCTTAATATACCATGATTTATTCGTATGCACCATTTCGAATGTGTTGCATTTTTCTAGAGACAGGCTTATGCCCAGGTCTTCGAGATAATCCACAACCATTTCCGTCTGTCGTTTTGCGACTTGAGTATTCTGCCCGATAATTACTAAGTCATCGGCAAATACCATGGCAGCAACATTCATACTGCCTATTTGTACTCCCTTCGATTTGCTTGTACAATATAAATTCTTTCGAGCATAACATCTTGATCGTTGTATCACCTTCACTCGTCTAATTGTCGTTTCATTATCTTAACATGTTTCTTAAGTATTTTGCTATCATGGGATGTATTCCCTTTCGACACAGTTCCGATTCTATCACTAAATGTGGCATTGTATCGAATGCTTTTGCAGCATCTTGAATACCGAAGACACCAGTTTCAATCTTGGCCTGCCTTGAAGCGGCATTTAAAATTCTCGTAGTGAATCCCTTTTGCCTCTCATTTTACTTAATGACAAGGCGTAGCCTTTTATCGATCATGGCGGAGAAAAGACGGCTTAGCATCGAACTGATCGTTATTGGACGCCAGTTCTTTACATCGCTGAACTCTTTGCCCATCTTAGAAATTAATGTAGAACGGTTTCTACGCCATTTCTTTGGACAGTATTGCGACAGCAATAGCACATTGAAAAATTTTGCTATTAAAACTTCCATCCCTTTCTTTCTTATATCATTTTTCTTTATTTTATCGAGTCCTGCGGCGCTCATATATACATTCCATTATAAACTGAATGAAAGTAGAGAAATCTATAAAAATTACCTTTAAAAAGGTATAAAAACTATGACAAAAATGATTTTTCTTCTCCAGCATAATTAAATTTGTTCTTGAACTGAATTCTACTAAAAAATAAAATCTCTTTTAGTCGCTGTATCTATAATCTCTTACCGGTAATCGTCACCAATAAAAAAGATAATGTATATTAGTTTTTTTCTGCATCACATCAAATTATATTTTCTATTAAATAATCAATTCTATATTAATTTCAATATTATTATAATCTGAGCAAAAGAAAGTTATGTAATCCAATCAGAAATTACTGTCAGCTTCTCATTTTGTCTCAGTAATGCAAATTATATAAACAATTTTATATTAGTTTATAGAAATCTTCCAATTTCTTGTGACAACTTTTCGTAGTTCTTATTTGATGAGAGTTCGATTGGAGGAAAGTATTGTCCTTTCAAAATAGATGAATTACCCGAAAGAGTTAGAGTTAATGATTCTCTCATGACTCTACGAATCATAATGACTGGAAATTATAGCACTGCCTCCTTATATAGTTTGCCACATAAAAACTCGATGCAGAGATGAACGCAAATGTAAGTATCAAAGTTTTGATATTACTCGTGATTGTATTTGACTTCATCAACTCCGAGATATGATATCAAATCTAGCTATCGATCCAAACCTATCGAAGTAGAAAACGTTTCTGCCTCGCTTACGATACGCGACCCAATGTGTACCAGGACCACTGGCATCGTCCAAATTCACAATTCCCGATAGAGTGATCCGGGAGCTAGTAATTCATTTCGCATAAACACCCCTCTGAAATTTGAGATCTTTAGAATTTTAGCATATTCAATCAAGTCAGCATCGAAAACTGCGCAGTGAGGTAAATCTATTTGAAAATCTTTTCTTTTTTTTTAAACCTCTTCCGGTATAATCCTTAAGATAGAAGCCAAATTTCTTCTTATGTGGTTTGAAATATAGACCTTTACCAAGAGTGATCACTTCAATTGTTTTATTATGTCTTTCAGTCTCTTCCAAGAACTACCAATTTTTTATTGCACTGGTAGAATTCGCGGAATACTGATATTTTTTTTACCGCTAGCCTATTTGACGACGAGCCTTCTTCAACTCCGAGCGAATATCTGTTTGAGCACATTTGCGCAGAGCTGATTTGAAAGAAGCAGCCTTAATCACTTTATTTAGCGTAGTCTTTCTCATAGCCATTTCGCATCTCGATTAAAGTTCCATCGCGTTACTTGCAGAGTATACAACTGCCTTTTCACCAAAATTGGCGTCCTCGGCAGTTACACGTTGCCAAGTTTTGCCGGTAAGAGCTTTCGCGGTGTTCCGCACCTCGATGTTTTCGCGATCTTGCGAATAAGCTATGTCGTGCCGTTAACAGGCTACGTCAAAAGGATTGATTCCAGGATCTCTCCGAGTTAAGCGTTTGGCTAATTTGGTCCCCGGTCCACAGAACTGATATCCAGGTATATGTAGTTCGATTGAAAGTTTGTTGATGATTTTGATAAATACAAGTGGCTAGACATATTGCCCGAGTTGATAGCAACTTACAAGCAGTTAGAGTTGACTCCCTGGCGCTGGCTTCGTCTCTCTTCATCTTCTTTCTTTCTTTCAATATCTTTCTTTCTTCCATATATACTGATATACTCCGTAAAAGCAGTGAACGTAGACGCATTGAAGTTCTGTGATATTTTCTATTCTACCTTTCTCTCTCATAATTAATTTAAATAAACATATCTCAAATATTACTTTTGTTTTGTTAAGATTTTATTTTGTCTCATCAAAACCAAATACGTCTATTGGACAATACTTTTCCTGCGAAAAAAACATATCATTTTGAGTCAATGCAAAAGTATATGTAATGGTCGTCGAGTCGCATTTTTACGTTAATAAATTGAAATTTTTTATTATTTTGTTATAAATAATTTAACGAAAGTTTATAATTAGTTGAATTATTGACAGGAACTTCATTCCTACCACGTGTCCCGCGACACGTTCTCATCTTTAATTAAACTGAATCACATATGAGAAAAATTGTTTGATAAATAAAAATAAATAAAAATGTTTTGATAAATAAAATATTGTCAATATTCTACGCGTTTTTGCTGCAAACGTCTCTCTTTTTCACACAGTTTGTTTCATACACTCGTTGTGAGTCGCGAGCTCATTTGAACCAGATGACGCGTGACATGACACATCTAAACCTCGAGGGCGAGGAACCTCCTCCTTCACTCACCTTACTACCTCCGAACAACACCAAACAAATTATTCTCTTAAAGGATAACGGATGTATCGCTAAACTAGTTCAGAGGAGAAGAGAACTAGACGGAGAAATGATTCCATTACCCTTACCAAAACCTTCATTCGCACGTCAGAACTTGAGGAAAATTCAAGCGGTGATAGATCTTCGAAAACGATCTTCGAAAATAGCGTTGGACGAGAACCTGTCATGTAAGAGAAAACCAACTATACTAAAATGTATAATGAGAAAATGTTAGCATGTCTTGCAACATGTCGATGATTACATGCTTGCTCAGACCGATAAAAACTAACTTAGATTGACAATTATTCTGCGATCTAGTTATATCTACAGAGATCTACTGAAATCGACTTAGATCTACTCCCTTACGGAAATAAACTATAATCTGAACTACAGTTTAGAATATAATATTACTATAGTAAATACTAGAGTAATATTATATTATAAATTATACTAAACTATAATTAGGATTATAGTATTTTCGCACCCTACTATATTTATTAATTTAGTTATTTATTAATGGTACCGACTACAGACACTACTATAGTAAATACTGTATACATATTACTATAATCATGACTATGTCACTATAGTAAATACTATATTGTCTAATTACATACTATAATCACCACTACATTATTATAGTACATACTACATGGCCAGAATTAATACTATAATCACGACTGCATCACTGAAGTAACTACTATAGTAGATACCACATGACATGCATTAATACTATAATCTACACTACACCACTGTAGTAACTACTATAGTACTTACTACATGGCCAGAATTAATACTATAATCATCACTAAAGTGATGATTATACTATAGTAGTTACTATAGTGATGTAGTGTAGATCATAGCATTAATTCTGGCCATGTAGTAAGCACTATAGTAGTTACTACAGTGATGTAGTGTAGATTATAGTATTAATTCTGGACATACAGTATCGACTATAGTAGTTACTATAGTGATGTAGTATAGATTATAGTATTAATTCTGGCCATGTAGTAAGTACTGTAATAGTTACTACAGCGATAAAGTGATGAATATAGTATTACTCTGGCCATGTAGTCTTGATTATAGTATTAATTCTGGCCATGTAGTACGTACTATAGCAATGTAGTGGTGATTATAGTATGTAATTAGACAATATAGTATTTACTATAATAGTGTCTGTAGTCGGTACTATAATTAATAAATATAGTAGGGTGCGAAAATACTATAATCGTAATTATAGTTTAGTATAATTTATAATATAATATTACTCTAGTATTTACTATAGTAATATTATATTCTAAACTGTAGTTCCGATTATAGTTTATTTCCGTAAGGGCTAAGATATACTAAGACCTACTGCCCGACTGGAAATGTTAGCGGGGCTGCCCTAGCAGAAGAAGTGGCCCCACAGTTGTTGTCATTGATGGCCCGCATCGACAATTTAATGGTGCTCCCACCAGGACCTGCTTGGGCCGCGTACGATTGGCCTCGCTCAAATAATGATGCCATTTGCGCATGCGCGTACAATGTTAAATGCGACGCTAGCGTCACGCAGCTGATGCATAACTTGGTATACCTATATGTGACTTATTTCTGAGCGAATGTATATTACAAACATCTAAAATAATTTATAATGGGTGAAAAGGTTAAAAAAGCACGTTTACTTAATAGTAATAGAGTACAAAATTTTCGGAATAAAAGAAAACAAGATAAAAACGACTCTACTGATAGTGACAGTGAAATTAATTGTGATCCACCACAGAATAATGAGTCTAGTAAAGATACAGCAATGAAGAGTTCGATATTTTTTAATGAATTCAATGAAGAACAGAATGACCCTTTAAATTCAACAAGGAACAGTGATACTGAAGATGACTCAGTCAATGATTGTGAATGATGAGAAGATGGTGTAGCAAGTACAATTATTAATACAACTTTGTTGGTACTCGAATTAAGGAGATGGGCTTTAAAGTGTAAAATCCCACGTTTAATTATGGACTTGTTACTACAAATTTTAAAACCCTACCATTCGGAGTTACCTCTGTCTTCAAAAACTTTGTTGAAAACTGACTCCAAGCTATGTAATTTAATAAGAAAATTCAACGCTGAAGATCCAACAGACACTGCACATTACGTTTATTTTGGTATTGCCAGGAACTTGCAAAGATTTGTAAATGTAGCGTTGCACAAAGTAAAAATTATAAGATTGCAATTTAATATGGATGGAGTACCAATATTTAAATCTAGCAGTTTAGGATTTTGGCCAATTTTAAGTAAAATCTTCAGTGCTGATAATTTTAATTATAAGCCCTTTATTGTGACAATTCATAGTGGTGTAAGCAAACCAAAATCTCTTGGAAACTATTTGTCAGACTTTGTGGAAGAAATAAATAATTTATTACAAAATGGAATAGTGATTAGTGGACAAAAATTTGCAGTTGAATTCATGTGTTTTATTTGCGATAGGCCTGCTAGGTCTTTTATAAAATGCATAAAAGGTCATAGAGGATATGTGAGAGGTGTGATATAAAAGGAGACTTTTATAACAGTCGCGTAATTTACAATTTAAAAGGATTTAAAATGATCCTGAACACCATTCTAACTTAATTTCTCCATTGAGTCGCATACAACCACCGATAAATATGATAAACCATTTTGTATTAGACTAAATGCATTTAGTTTACCTTGGTGTAATGAAGAAGTTACTAGTGGAATACTGGCTCAAAGCACCTATTTTAAGGGACAATATGTTACGCCTGTCTCAAAGACTAATCAATTTATCTTACGAAATGCCATGTAAGTTTCAACGTACAACTAGATCTTTGGCAGAAGTGAGCAAGTGGAAAGCAACGGAATATAGATTTTTTTTTACTTTATTGTGGTCCAATTATTTAATAGAATTTATTGCTCGATTTTAATTTATAATATAAATATGAGACCGATTAAAATTTAATAAATAAGTTATTAAACTTTAAAATATTGTTACTTATCGATCTAACATAGTAGGATATCTAATAATGGTATAATTCAATATAAAGATTGTGTTTTTAAATTTTGGTAATTATATAAAAAATATTTTTTTTTGTTCAGCGATCTTAATATAGTACTTTAATACTTCTTACAAAATTTTTATAGCCTTTTTAGAGGTGGATTACGCTGATTTTAAAAACAGATAGAAGTACAAGAGATTTTGGCTACAACATAGATAGAGTTTAATTTAAAAATTATTTCGTAAATAACGTGATAGAATATATCTATTTTTCATACACTGGCAAATAATTGGGGAGTAAGTACAAATCTTATTTTATAACATAATAGGTTGGCGTTGCAGTTATGTAAAACCTGCTAGCCTAAATAGACAGGCTTTAAGTGCAAGTATAAATTTATTTTTATCAGGATTTATTAAACAAATGTAAGTATATAGAGTTATGAAATCACAAAAGTGTTACTTCTGTAAATAGTTTTATAATGGTTGATTTATTTTTACTCTAGTTCTGGTTTGAAATAGAAATTTATTTTCATTATATTTTTTTCCTTCATAAACTAATAAAGACAAATACTTAAAATGTTCACTGTTGTCGTTTCACAACTAAATTTAAAAAGATCAAAAAATCACGTACAGTATTTCAATAAGTTGGGACTTAGCGTAAATAACTAGCCTATTAAACGTATATTGTAAATGTTTCAACTATTAAATTTAGCGTGCGAGAAAAAAGAAAAAACTGATTTTTAAAAATTGTCATTCACCAAAATAATGTAGAGTAAAATTATTATCAGGATATTCAAGTGTATGCTTGCATATGTTACTAACAATTTTTTTCGATTGCTCAAGTTTTATTCAATTTGAGCTTAAAAAAATGTTTAATCAAACTTTCATTATTATAGAGCAGTTTCTTTTTTCAGGAAAAAAAATTGAAATTTTCTATAATAGATTTTCATATACTTAATGTGTTCAGACAATAGTGTGAAAATCTATACTAGTGCATATTTTAGAAATCATCCATAACGTACCTTCCAATTTTAGTGATTCCAAATATACATCAAATTCTTTATCTATTTCGAGCATCAAATCGAACATCTTTTTCAATCTGCCAGAGGTGAAAATTGGTGATAGCTTTTGCCTAATATACCTCCAATCTGGATTTTTTACCACAAAAAGATTCATTCTTCCAACAATATCTGATTTATAAGATTCGGCATTTCTGTCCGAAAAGTTATTAAAATCCTTGATTAATACTTGCTTTATCAATTCTGGATCTCGAATCATTAAATGAGGCTTATCTAGCACATAAAACCCTATGTATGGTTCATCTTGACCAGCTTTGTATATTTCTTGAAAGAGATTGATTAATGATTTTTGTGCAAGGATACATGATCCCATGTTTCCGAAAAATGCCGTTGGTGAAACTTCTTTAACGGAAAGTTTCTTCCAATACTTAAAATTTCTTGTAAAGTATAAATAAGTGCCAATAAATCCACACAATAGAATTAAAAGACCGTCTAGTCCCCAATATTGTGTCAATAATACCATTTTTGAAATGTATAAATAAATGCAACTTTTATTATTAGAATATTAAATTAAGAAATTTCAAAATACTATTCGAGTGGAATGAGCCACTTGAATGACAGCACGCAGTTTACTAAGTGGCTGTCGTGCATAGAACAAATTTATGATACTGAAATATGCCGTGTCATTTAAATACTACATTTTTGCACTGTAGAAGTAAATAACATGTACTTATGCCTTAGAAAATTCAAGCTGCTTTATTCTTAAAATACAAAAACTAGCGACTATTCCTCGTTCGCTCGGTCATACATTTTATAGATACGTATCCTACACTTTTCCAAAAAAATGATTTTTAAATCGGTTCATAGGTCGATTCTAACTACTAAATTTAAAATTTCTAACTACTATCAAAATTTCTCGCTCACTAACGCTCGGTCGATTTGAAGCAATTACGTTACTAAATGAAATTATTATAAAACAACAGGAAGCGACTATTCAATTGATATTGATTTACAAGATTTTTAACTGTGATTAATTTTTATTAATCGTAACATTCAATAAATTAAACTCTCTGTTAAAACTAAGAACTATACAAGATGTAAAGAAGGGGAAGGAAGTACTTTGGGGAGAATAATAAAGATTGTGAGTGCAATACTTGTAAAAGAAAAACTCAAGATTTATCCATTGAAAGAAATGTAAATAAATTTATAGATTACATTTTCATTCCTAAATAATATTATATTGGGTTGTCCAAAACATTCATAGTAATCATTGTCTCTGTTAGCATGCGAAATCTCTTTTAACAATAATTACATTAGTTATGAAAGTTTTTGAAAATGAAATGCATGTAATATGTACATATCGTTTTAAAAGGTAACATTTCGACATGAATTTTAAAACAAATAGAGGATTGAGCATTAATATTTTAAGCTTTAATATTTAATCTTTACAAATGGAGATTAAGGTTTAGTCTTCAATTATTAAATTTTTTTAAATTATCCCTCAGTTTGGGTGATATCTATCCATATAGTAATATCAAATATCAAATTTTGTAATTATATAGTTACAAAATTTAGTAGCTGGTATTCCACCTGGAATTTTGTCATGGAATTACAGTCGATTCCAACTGGAATTCAGGTAACAGCTGGAAAATTCTACTAGAATTCCAGGTGGAATTCCACATGGCCCTACCAGCTGGAATTTCAGTTGGATTTTTTCAACAGAGCTTATATTGATTAGATGTTCCTTTCACAAACAATTAAAAAAATTAAAAGTTTAAAATTATATAAATAGAAAAGTATTTGTTGGTCACCCGTATACAATAGTGCATATTTATCAGCTAAAATAGTTGTTCTATGGCATTAAGGAGGTTTATCAGGTTTAGAATTAACGAACGGATTTTGATGAAATTATAAGTACAAGTTTATTATTGTATATTAAACAACGTGATAAATTATTAAGTTATTTAGTATCCTTACTAATGAGATATTATTAAAATAAATTTCTGCAATTTAACATTCAGCCTTATGTAGAGTTGCATTATTCTAGACTTTTAACTTGAAATGTATAGTTATTAACGAACAATTTACAGAAAAACTTTTACACGATGTAAAAGAATATTTAGCGAATATTTTGAAACCTTGTACAACTTGCTAGCTCAACTATAAAACTTAGAATTTATATATTTTTTATGTAAAATAGCTAAGCTTGAGCAGAATAACCTCCATTATAAGATAGTGGCAACTTTGCATTTTTTGACACAACGCACGTTGTTTTAAATTAATACATACAATATTTAATTTAATGATCTGATAAAACAACGTTAAAATGTTAAATAGGTTAGTAAATAGAAAGTCAACTGTCGCAACCTTTTTTTGACTTCCTACGTACCTGATGAACCTCCTTAAGGAGGTTATATAGTAACTACGCTAGTCAAAACGCGAAAAAAGGAGAGACAGAGAGAGATGTGCGGCCACTGCTCTGATTCCGCGCAGTTTAAAATTGCCATTACTCAAAGAATTGATGATGAAAATGTGCAAAATAATTTAACAATATTCTTGTATTTATATATTAGGTGTACAACTTTGCTTCCGCCGTTTTTCGATAGATGGCTGCAGCGGTAAGTGCCGGTTGAAATAGGCAGGTCAAAAATTTCATACAGTAAGCTTGGACATCTGTCAACATAACGATAGCAGCACATTAGTGAATTTGTGTTTGCATCAAAAGTGTATTCTCGATCGAAGATGTCAGTTTTCGAGCCAAATTCTCGTCATTTGCGGGAAGTGTTGATTTTCTGCTTTCATTTGAAGAAAACTGCGGCTGAAGCTCATCGAATGCTCTCAAGTGC
>UELU01098969.1:0-15173 GCA_900490025.1 Megastigmus dorsalis
GTTATACACGGGCTTATTGTATTCGTATGCAGTAGAGTAAGTATGATTTAAGTGAGCGCGCGTACGATAATCAGCACACGATGGCTAAACGCCCGTTTGATAATTGACACACGGTAAATAATTCGCGTACGATAATCAGCACACGATAACTAAACGCCTGCTTGATAACTGACACACGGTAACTAATTTTCCGTGTCTGAGAGAGCACGATAACTAACTCAAATGTTCATTCTCAGTTTTGATTAAAATTTTATATTATTTTATATTATGTAATTGCTGAAAAAATTCCTACTAGTAGTAAAGGCATCAAAGTATACTATAAATAACTTTCCAAATACAAAAATTCTTTAAAAATTATTAAATTCACCGAAAACTTGGAGCATGGCCCTTAATGGGCACGATAACTGACACACTTACCCTATATGTATTACACGATAATGGAATGCATTTTCAGGATTCGCTTTTATAATAATAATAGCTGAAATACCGTGGGGGTGGTTTGAGGGAGTGAAAGAACTTTACGGATAAAACTCTCTCTTTCTTTCGCTTGCTCACTCTCTCCGGCACAAAAAATGTACTTCCTGAGATTTGTCATCCAGCGAGACAGATAGACTCGTTCGCGTTGTACTCTTTTCCCGCCTTCCGCGTGCAGCACCGTGAGACTTAAGAGTCGAGTCTTTCGTCGCTACAAAGCGATTAAAGTCCTTTGAGACCTAGAGTCCCGCGCAGGGTGCCGAGGGGTATGCAGAGGGGGGAGGGAGAGAGGTTTTTTCACTTGATCGATGAGGGGGAAAGAGACACAGCGGTGCGGCGCGCAATATTTCTTAGCCAAAGTAACATTTTTAACACTCCAAGTGATAACGGCAATAGGGATTTCACGCTTCGTCTGCTTTGTACATTTCTTCAAACTGTTCGGAAGTGGCTTGAAGAATTATATGGCATTTTTCACCCACCGCGCGCGCGCGGCTATTACATTTGCTATTTTTCAAAAAATTGTCACGCCCCGCCGTCCTCCTCGTCTTCGTTCAGTTTATTTATTCGAGCGGGAATTGCGTTTGAAATTACTTCGCGAGAAATTGGTCTTTGCAAAAATTCAAAGAGTTTGAGCATGATCATCCAAAAATTTATAATAGTTAACATGTAGAATTCATTTATTTCTCGCGTTTTCAATTTAGACAAACTGTAATTGTTAAATAGGAGGTAGGTAAATATTATAAAAGCTATTAAAGAAGTAAGAAGAAGAAGGTTCAGACACAAAGTCTGCCGCCCATTACTTATCAAAGTCTGCTAGTTTTTCCAAGACAATTTCTCTCGGTGTATAAAAGGGGTGCGCGAACGCGAGAGAAAAAAAGAAGAAGGAGCAAAGAGTTAATACTCGGTATTTTAAATGTTGGAAAAGTTTTTCATTGAGAAGAAGTTGTGTGAAATGGAAAAAGAAGAAAATACCACGACGAGAGAAGAAATGGAAAGAAAAAGTTTTGTTCTTCGGTTACCTAATTATTCCTAATTGTCGCGCGATGTCGGTTATCGTGCTCCAGATCATTGATTTCTTTTATACGCTGAACTACCTCTACAATTTACTCGCTAGAAGCAGAGTTTCTTTATATTTACTTTTATTTACAGTTTAAAACATACAATATATGTACTTTATATTCAGAGTACACAGTACTTGTTATGCATGTGATCGACTTATACTTTATATATGCTCGATTGATCGGTGCAAATTACATTGCACGTAACATAAAAAGTCGATCTCCCGCAATATTAAGAAATTAAAACGTCATAATCCTACTTTACGCTTCATTCGTCTAATATATACAGTATCAGAATATCGGTATATACATATTTGCACAATCGAATAATCTCGCTGTATCCGCGCGGCATCTCTTCTTCGCCTCGCATGAAATGTTCTCGAGTGTACAACCAGCGCGGGGCTAACCCATCGCGTGCACGTCTGCCTCATATACACACATTATATGTATATATATAAAATCGGTCTGCACATGGAGAGAAATTCTCAAGTAAAAATTAGAATAGTATACTTTGTAATCTAATCACAGACTGTCGAAAGTAGAAAAATTACAATAGCTTCTAGTAAAAATTATTATGTAAATAATAGTAAAATTTTATAGGCACCTGGTAAAAGTTACCAGAAACTATTGTAATTTTTCCACTTTTGACAGTCTATGATTGGATTACAAAATACTATTGTAATTTTTACTTGGTAATTTCTCTCCGTGTGCAAGTATATATAGTTGGGCCGCACGCATTGGTGCAGCGAGCACGAATAATGGGGCCCCGCTTATGTCGTGTACTACGGCCTGCGCAAACGCGATATTGCTGCATTGCGTATGTACAAATATACCTACATACATACATATAAGTATGTGTGTGCGTATCTGCAGCACAGGCCCCGACGCACTATGGTCGAATTTGCCAAAAACCTGGACAAACGTAAATTTTTGAAGTATTTCCTAACGCTATACCAACATGATTTATGTATTATATAGGTAACAATGTAATAAAAACGATATATAGATCATAATAGAGTGACTAATAAAAATTCTGTGGATCTTAAAATATAGCCAATTGTGCGATTTTCTACGATTTTACGATTTTCACGGATTTCTTCTTATATTATAGAAAAAACAAATTTGTATATTCTTGAAGTACATATTAAAAACAACAAATCTAACCACAAAAAGTCTGAAGATATGCAAAATTTTTTATTTATTGTACTACTGAAATCAATTTCTTTTTTAGCTAAATGTACATAACTTTGTCGGTATTTATTTCTACCCTACCGACAATTTAAAACGATGTTTGAAGTGAAAAAAAGTCGTTTCCAACAGAAAAGTGTTTCCAACGTACCCATTCGAATTTTTGATTAACGGAAAACGACTCCAAATATTCTGATAAGAGGTGCTTTTTAATTGACTCTATTAATTAGGTTGCTGTTATTTATAAACGAAGTGATTATACAAACAAATTTATTTCCAATTGATAAAATGTATTGCGTTAAACGATTAGAGTTGCATAATATATATTACAATAGTAGCAAATCCAAAAAAGAAGTAAAATGTTCAGAGTTGGTTTCTTTTTTATCCAATAAATTTAATTGTTCAAATAATGAATATCACATTAACAGAATAGTTTCTAAACTTAATTCAGAATTCTTAAAGCGATATTTTAATAAATGGCAAGAAAGCCAACGAACCAACGATCGTATTATCGAGAAAAATTCTGCTTGGTTAAATGAAGAAATCGATTTTAGTTATGAAAATATAGCAAATGTTTCATGTAAGTATAATACTATAATAATGTAATTATGGCCACTTTAATTTAATTTGTATAAATAAAAATGTGGTAAAAATTGCTATGTTGCGTGGCACATCTATAACAGACTTATCTCTTGGAATTTTTTATTGCCACCACGGGACCAAGTATGGAATGAAATATTGAACCAATATTGGATGAATATTGTTAACACGACTTGATCCTTTCTTGCTCTCTGAAGGATCGAAAAAATTCCGCGAACAGTTAACATTATGTCGCAATCTTCGACTAAATTTTTTATAATAATTTATAGATCAATCCCAAGAAAAAGAACCGCGAACATTTACAGAATATAGTGAGCTGATTATGATGTACAAACACTTGCATATGCTATTAGTATGACTTTAAGATCAAAAGGAAATGTATCAGCAGCTAATCTCGTGAAAGAAATTATTCATCATTCTCCAGGGCACTCAAAAAAAATTATAACTTGTTGGAAGAGTCGTAATGATTTACTAAAAAAATATACTCCTAATGAAGCTTTATCGTTCATATTAAGTAATAATTTCACGAAAAATCAATATAAAGCTATTTATAAAGAAGCATTATCTCACAATGTCAATCTCTATCCTAGTTATGACGAAGTTCTCAAAGCTAAAAAGGAAGCCTATCCAGATGGTATTACTATTACGGAAAAAATCTGCGAAATTTCATTACAGTCTCTGTTGAATAATACGTGCAGTAGACTGTTACAAGCCCTAGGTCAATCTGGGTGTAATGACGAAGAGGAGTATTATTTACTGATTTGCAAATATGGTTTTGATGGAAGTTCAGGGCATTCAAGTTATAAGCAGCAGTGGGTGGAAACAAACGGAAGTGATGATAATTTATTCTTAACTTGTACTGTTCCACTAAGACTAGTAAATAGTTTGACAAAAAAGGTAGTGTGAGATAACCCTAAACCAGCATCAACGCGCTTTTTTAGACCATTACGGTTGCAGTGGATTCGAGAAACAGACAATATTTCAGAAAACGAGAAAGCATGTACATGCATTCTTCGTATGTCTTTTACACATTGCCTACCGTTTAGAAGTAAAAAAATGGAGAGTAACATATATTTTGATTCATGTTTAAATAAAAATTATGAAAGAATTATAAATATACAATTAATTGTATAATAATTCATGTTATATATTTAACTATTATTAAAATTTTATTTATAACTTTGAAAATAGATAAGTGATAAAGATGGAAGTAAATCAATTATGCAATAACGAAAGAAGGTAATTCAGGATAAATTTAAACAAGAACTATCTTTATTAGTGGACTTCCCAAAACCTGGTTTCGGCTCATCGAATGATGACAATACCGAAGATTTTTTCAAAATAGAACTAAATCTGCTGAAATCACTGGTATTTATGCTATACTATGTTTTAATTTTCTATAGTATAAAATATTAAGAAATATTTGTAAATTTTTTAATTTCTGGAATTGTCGAAAGTTTAATAGAGAGGTTTCATAATGTATTAATCACGATTTCTTGTGGTTTCATTATAAATTATAAAGTTTTATGATTACTGTATCGAAACTGCACGATTATATATTTCACTATAACCTTGGTACATAAAGTATTAATTCACGGTCCCTCTGTAGTAAAGAAATATATACTACCTATATGATGTTTCACAGAAGAGGTACTTGAATCTTCTCACAAACTTATTAATATTAATTATTAAGATTATACAGAAAGGCATACAGCTGTAAAACATCAAGAATCAGCACAAATAGAGATATTTTTTATAGGTTTCTTCTTCATTCTGATTCACTTATATCATTATCAGATATTAAGCCAAAGAAATTAAAGAAAGATTTCTCAGACTGTTCTAAACCTTCTTTCTGATACCACTAAGCTAGTATCAGTACTGAATGTTCAGATCACTCTACAGATTCCGAATCAGACTCAGAATAAAAAAATTTAATAATAAATACTTTTTTTTATATAAAATATGTTTTTAAATTTCAGCTTTGTTTATTTCTAATAAAATTTTTTGTGTATATTTTTTTATTATATTAGGTATTTAATATATAGTCCAGATACATTACAATCTCAACTTATTAAAGAAAAAATGTTCATTTTTCTTTTCGACCTGCGTTGCTGTAACTTTTTATGTAAACTTGGAAAAAATTTTAGATACAGTGTTTTGGATAGTTTAAAGGCTCATTTTTTAAACGATTTAACCAGTATTAGCCTAGACATCGATTTAGAAAAAGTTATGCTTATTTTCCGAAAAAACTGACTGATTTTGAAAAAATTTTTTTGGAACATTACTCACTTTTTCTGAAAAAACCGCTATAACTTTTATAAATCGATCTTTAGACCAATTCTGTCTACGGAATTTGAAAGACGAGACTTTAAACTATCAGGAACATTGGAGTTAAAATTTTTCTAGGACGTTTACAGAAAAAGTTACATTATTGAAAGTCGAGAGGAATTCAGAATTAATGGGTTAAATTATACATATTATGTCTTCATGTCCCCATGATCACAATACTACTCTTAGCATTTAAAATACAGAAGTTTTAACCATATATTTAAATTCAGCGATCTCAAAAACCTAAGAATACGACTTTTCATTATGATTATTCAATTAGCGGAGAATATTTGTAGTGTTGGGCAGGTTTTTAGCAAATTCGACCAGTGTGCGACGATTGCGTGAGGACATTGAAAACCTTGGCTACAGGGCCGCGCAGGTGCGCGCGATACATACATACACACGTGCGTAGTGGGAGGTACTGCATACACCGCAACGGATAAGACTCGGCAATGCCACTTCTTTCTCTCTCTCTCTCTTTCTCTCCGTCTCTTTCCGCGCCTCGGGGCCCGTACATAAGCTACAGCGTATATACAACATATGTGCGTGCAGCGTGCACGCACGGGTATATAGGAGCGAAGAAGTGGTGGAGGAGGAAGAGTCGTGCTGGAGAGGAAGGGGGGGATGAGAAGGAGTCGCGGCAGGACGGACGGCCGAGGAAGTTGTGGGCTCCGGCAAACTCCTACTCACTATCCGCGGCGAGCGAGCCTATACTATATTATATACTCACTCGCTGCACACACGCGCTGCTGCTACATGCGCGGCTCATTCACTAGTGCTGCTGCACGCGTGCTTGCTCGATCGGTCCGCCGTAGGTCGATTTTTTTATCCCTTCCTGTATCCCTTTCTCTCTCCTCCTCCTCCTCCTCCTCCTTTGCGCTGCTTCTTTCCTCTCCGCGCCTCTCTCTCTCTCTCTCTGTGTCTCTTTAACCTGCCCGGCTGTCTCCCCCCTGTGTGTGCGTGTTCCTCTTGTACACTCTCTGTCACTCCCTCGGTGGTGCGGTGCAGTGTGGTGTCTCTTTTAAGCGGCTATTATATATCCGCTCGTGGTGGTGCGCGTATATAGCGCGCTCGGCGCTATTATAACCCGACTCTCTCGAGCACTCGCGATTTTTCGCTCGGTCGACTCCCGTGTGCTGCTGCTACTGCTGTTGCACCTTCTCTCTCTCTCTCTCCCTCTCTCTCTCTCTCTTTTATATATATATACATGCGCATTTGGCCTTTTCGGCGCTCCACTTTGATACGCGACGAGAGAGCGCGCACGTGCGATATTACGCGCTACTTGCAGTAAGAGAGAGAGAAGGTGTTTTCGGCGCTGCCGTTCTTCCTTGCTCTTCTTCTTGTTTTCGTGTAATTTTTTTTTGGCCGCTGGTGTGTATAGTAAAGGGGGTGTGTGTGTGCGCGCATCGTAAAGGGGGAGACGAGCGCAAGAGCTAGAGCGGTGTTCAAACCTGTGCGGTGACAATGTTAACCGCCCCCGGTCTCTGGACGACGATACTGTTGCTGCTCTTCTCCAGCGTGATCAAGGTGCAGGGAAAGCCACAGCAGACCAAGCTATTAGGCAAGTCATCTCTCTCTCTCTCTCTCTCTCTTGTCAAAAGTACTCTTTAGTTTTCTTTTTCTTTTTTTTTATATATAGCGCGACTAGGCAGCTAATTGCTGCGCTTTTTTGCGACTTTGGCTTTATTTACTTAACTGTTGGGTATAGAGTGAAGAGTTTTACTTGTGAGGACTAGAATGATTATGACTAAATTAAATTTTTAATATTTTTATGTATTTAGAACAGAGTGTGAATGAAATGTTTAAGTACATTCCGCAGTTGCGGAATATCCTTTGATTCAAGGATATAGATTTAAAATTGTTTTTATCCCTTGGGAAAGTTACACTTTCGGAATAACGTCACGGGGATTGACCGATTATACCCCCCCCCCCCTACGAAAGCCATTTCTTATGTATGTAAAAAGCCAAGGTTGCAATCATCCATCAAACCCTCATCAAACAGGCTTCTCTTTACTTCTACACTATATTCAATGCAGGTCTACGTATAATATCTGCGAGTGACATTGTATCCGAACTTGTTAATTAAAATTTTTAATTAAAAATTTACAAAATTCGTTGCGATAAATTCATTGTAATTTGAAATTTAATGCAATTTAGTAACAACTTTTGTAAATGTATTTTATACACAAAGTATCAGTCGAATTAATCTATTGATTCGCCATATAAAAATGCCGCTCAAATGCCAGTAATGCAATATTTCAATAGCCGCACTGTGAGCTATCGGACCGCTGGTCTCCATTACCACCTCTATTTACAAATGCCACTCTATCGTCTTTTTTTAAATATTTCCTCATTTTTTCCCAGTTATACTCTCTGCAGATGGAAACCGTCCAATATCATATTAAATGCCGAAAATTCGTATATACGATGAGAATTTAAATTATTCCGTGGACAATAGACTTTTAATTTTTATTTGGATTTTATTTGTAAAATGAAACAATTTTCAGTCGCTATATTTTAACTTGCACTATGGACTGGATATATTCGACATTCATACACTAAAATAATGTAGAGTATATAAAGTGAAGTAAATGACAAATTCTGTTATTAACGTGAAACTTGATAAATAAAACGTTGGTGGAAATTTAAACTTTCATATCCCAGTTGCATGTCCATGTCTTTCTAAAAAATTGAGATTATTTGAAGCATTTTATTCAGCTAATTTATGTATAACCAAATTATCAAAGTTCTTACTTTGCTGGTAAAAATATTGTTTTTCGTATATCCTCACTTTTCTACAAGTTATATTTATATATATATATATATTGGAAAGTAGGTGCACAAAATTCGTTTCAGATGGTTCACGCGTAAACTAAGACATAAAATTATTACATTAATTTACGTGAGCCAAATAAAACTTTATTTTCAAAATTCAAATATATTAGTACCTAAATAATATACATTCGCGAAGAAAATCTGTAGTTCATGACGATACCGATAATAATTTATCCTCGCAACTTTTAATCTGAAAAAATTAAAAGTAAAATTCTCGAACAGTATATGACTGGTGAAAAATAAAAGAAACAAGCCACTTCAGGTAGTATTCAAAGAAACTTGTTAACTCAATGTCGATCGCCGAAGCTTTTTTCGTCTGCGTGTATACAGGCTCGCGCCTAAAAAAGTGGTCTCGGCGGTCGGCATTCCCTTTGCTTCAATTACGTGACTTAATACAAGACCTTTCCGTTCAATCGGAAACCTATATACACAACGCGAGAGAGATCTCTCGCACAAAGGATCGATAAATAATTCTCTTTGTGCGAAAAACCAAATTAACACATCGTATATAAATTATACAGCGCGGTCGTTTAACAATCACTGCAACACAAGCGAATAATTCGCGCTTGGACCAACTCGTTAGAGAGTCCCTGTCCTGTCCCGCTCGCGGTTATGCGCCAGGAACTCAAGTGCCATAATATAGAATCTCTCTCACTCGAGCAGCGAAGGGATCATTAGAAGCAAGCGCGCGAATCGTTACAGAGCGAGGCGCGTGTACGTGTGTGTGCACCGGTCATCATCGTTAAGCCAGCTATATAGGAGCGGTAATAGGAGTCGACGGTACAAATCGAAGGTCGCGCGCGGCGGCTGCCTGGCGGTGTGTGCAGTTACACGTTATACAGCGTTCGCGAGTCCGGATGCTAGAGCGGTCGCCGCGCGCCAAGAGAAAGACGCAAACGACGAAGCGCTATGGCAGCAGCGAACTCTATATACCGGCGACGTCGGACCGTGTGCTCGGTGTCCGGCAGCTTGTCAATTAGCGAGACAATCCACTTTACGTCGACGGCGATCCATCAGTTGTCAGCACGCGGAACGTGTGCGAGCGCGAGATTCTCTTTCTCATCGTATAGATCTCGCGCCTGTGTATAGCGGTTGTGATAGAGCTGAGCGTTTCCGAGGAAGGAGAGAGAGAAAGAAGAAAAAAACAAACGGCATTTTGCTTTTTCGGAATGGAGATATGGCCGTGTGGCGTAGCGGTTAGGGGAGAGTATACAGAGATTGAAATCTTGCGAGGATGGCGAGTTGTGTTGATTTTGGGTATGTACGGGTGTTTGGTTGGGATGTGCCGCGCGATCGTTCTTTGCGTAATGGTGTTAAAAGGAGTTTTATAGCTTCTATGCAAGGGGGACATTTTGTTTGAAGAGGGAAATGCCAGTGATATATATACACATTTATGACTATTGTAAATTTGAATTGACCACGGTGACTCGTTTAAAAGTAATAGTATAAGAGCGTAAAATTTCACTTCAAAGCTCCACGTAAGGAATTTTCAATGGAACACCACGTAATTATGTCTACATAGTAAATTCAAAATAACAATGAAGCAATTTGCACTTTTGCACTAAACCACATTTTAAACGAGCCGTTTCCCAGAATCCAGCACCTTACAAATTTCTATTCTTCCCTATTCCTTTCAATTCCATCCCGTTACTTTTTTCTCTAAGTATTTCTATACTCCTAATCTCACGCACACGTTGGCAATGCGTCCTTCGATTCACACGCATCCGCGCACGTAAATTCCCTTTTTCCTTCGCCGCTGGAACATTTTGACAAAAAGCAAGAGAGAGAGATACAGTCAGAGCTGCAGGTGCATTGTTCTGCGAGCTTAGAAAAGTGTTCCGTATCACGTACGATTCCGAGAAAAAGCTCCGAGAAAAGCAGCCAGCAGAGAGAGAGAGTGAGAAAGAGAGAGAGAGATCCTCGTAGAGCGAGAGAGTGCATATAGTATATATCCGACGCTCTTAGTGGAGATTGATGGCGACGCAGCAGCTTTCAATTTCGGGGCTCATCGGCTGTATCGCATTCGTTTGGACACATATACTCGCCGATGCCGCAGTGCCAGCCTCTGAAATCTCGCGGTGCATTTTATTTCTCTGCCAAGAGAGTGCGAGAGAGGCTAGACACGCGCGATGTGGCTCTTGGCAGTATAGTAGCTAAAGGTCCGCCCTGAACCGCTGCGGCGTGCACCTCCTTCCTTCGCGTGTGGATATATATATACAGGTATCTTCTTTTCTTTCTCTCTCGTGCGTCGCCGAGATTTACGAGCTGCTGCAGCGTAGCGCTCGCTTCTCTCTCTCTCTCTCTCTCTCTCTCTCTCTCTCTCGAGTCTCCGCGTGTCGTAAAGGAAAGCCTGGAATGTCTGATATGCTCCGTGTATCTGTGTGTGTGTGTGTATGTGTGTCTGTTGGAAATCTTCGGATTTACTTTTACCCAAGGTAAACTAGACGCTCTCCTCGTGTGCACTAACTTGCACTCTCGTTTCTTCCTTTCTTTTTTGCCTCTTTATTTCTCTCTTTCGCGCGCGCGCACATTGCATTTACATTCGGCCAAAGTTCTTTAATAAATGCGAGCTTGGCGTTTGCATTCGTATAGCGGCTGTTCTGTGTAGCTTTTTAATTAAGCGCGCGGCTCTTCGGTATATTGCTGGCGGTATAGGTGTTTTACTCTATTAAATGAATTGAATAATAAACTCTGGATATATGCGGATGAAATTTCCATTCGGCTATAGGCAGTGTAATAGTACCTGCGGCCTTTCTTAATCAATTATTTGAACAATTTATTTTCTACGGCTTATCATTTTATTCGAGTGGAATACCAAGTGCGGCGAATATATATACATGAAATTTCATGTACCGATGTTCGATTTTTAAAAAAATTTTCAAGAATATTTAAAAGCAGAGAATATTTTCGCAGAAAGGGTATATGTACTTGTAGCTTATGCCAATTACGTGTCCTTCCCTGTAACAATATATTATAATGATATACTTTTATCCATAACGGCTAAAATAAAAGTGCCAAACAAGTTTATACACTTCCGTGAATTCGCAATTCATATGTACACCTCACGCGTCTATATACTCGCACGCACAGTATTCTTATACGTTTTTTCCTTGTGCTTTAGAGAAATATTCATCTGCGCGGCGCTCAAAAAGAGTAAATCCTGACGAATATACACATATATATATACACAGTATATACGCGCAACACATATCGGCATATTATATACTCTGTCGCGTCCGTTCTCGCTTTAACGCGCGCACGCTAAAATTCACAAAATAACTCTCGCGTGAGATTGCGTGCGTGTTCGTGCGCGCGGCGCATTTATGTACATTATAGCTTTATACATAGGTGAGTATATAGTTCTATATACTATATATAGATATAGTCGTTGATCGACGAAAAGACTGAAAAGAACGGCGGCGACGACGAGTCCGCAACGGTAAACTGTCTGCAACGACGAATTTACAACTCGTCGGTGGGATTTCGCGCTAAGCGTATTCCAAACAGCCGGGGAGAAGAAAGTTTCTCGCGAGCGTCGCGCTCTGCGGATACAAAGAGACCCGACCGCGCGGCTCTCCCGCAAAAAGTAGACCGAAAGAACCGACAGAGAGACAGAGAGTGAGAGAGAGAGAGAGGGAGAAAGAGATGACTGAGGAAAATAGAACAAGAAGAAAGGTGAAAGAGGGAGAGAAGAAAGGAAAGGAGAGAGAAGAGGGAAAGGAGAAAAGCCAAAGAGCGAACGTGCAGAGGCGACTAACGCGCGAGTCTTCGCCACTTCCGACGTTAATTAACGCGACTCCGGCGGAACAACCCCCTGTGCGACACCCACGGGGATTCAAACCCCCGACACTCCTCTCCTCTCTCTCTCTTGCCGGCCTTTCCCTTTTTGTCCCATCGCGTATCTCTCTCTCTCTCTCTCTCTCTCTCTACACCGATATATAAATTTCATTCCGCGAGCTTACACACACAGACGGCGCGGCGCGACCCTTATCCACGCTCCTGTCGGACTTGATAATAATTATTCAATAGCGTCTTACGCAGCTATACGCTGTCTCGCGTTGTCGTTGCGCGACATTCGGGGAAGCGAGTTACTCTGTTATTGTAATTTTTTAATTGGAAATAGAGTTGAAGGGTTTCGTTTACAATGCAGTACAGCTATAGCATTTTCTACGTTAACCGGTTTCCGTTCGATAAGAATATACTAATCGGAAATCGTGCTTTATGATTATGCCTTGTAAAATACAAACAGAAACACGGCAAGCTCACTAAAATAGATATCTACCCTACTCACTGCATTGAATTTTCTATTTTATTTAAAAAATACGGATTAGCTTCAATTATAAAGTTTGTGAAATAAAAAATATTTTCATTCACAATTTATTCACAGAATGAGATATTATATTACTTTTGATAATTTAATTACGTATATTCCATTTATTTATTCAGAATTAATTAAATCTAATAATTGATTGTACAATAAAGCTATTATTAATAACGGAATTATTTAAATACTCTAATTAGTGTGGAATTTGCATTGTTGGAAAACCAAAATCATAACTTCATGCTTATTATTTATTTAATTTAAACTCGCTTTAATTTTTTTACACATCTCTTCGTACCTTTTAAATAGTAGTTATACAAATACCTTTTTCTACGGACCCGCGTGTAAAAAAACGTTAAATAACATCATTAAAAAAGGTTACGCCTTAACGATAAATTTTTTTGGTGCAACTAGCAGAATAAAATTTGCTTTCAACAGTAAATAATGTTTTTTTTTACTAGTATATAACTCAAGCCTAGGTACACAACCTTTAGAAATATTTTTTTTAAATAATAACAAAATACGTAAGGTAGGAAGCTATTAATATGTTTAAATTTATACTCAAAGGATAGTGCTCCCATCAAAAGTGAGCTGCAAGGTAATAACAATATCTAACAATTTAAAGTATTTAAAGACAAGAACGTAATTTGGAAGATGTGTGGTTTCAGTTTTTTTTCTGGGTTTCGGGCTAGGCTGTATTATATCCATTTAATAACGATGATACTTCTTTCGATATTCTATATTAAATTATTAAATTGAGTGTAAGATATTTTAGGAGATTAACAGAAGTCCACCAAGCTCGTACATCTGCAGCTACACACGTTTGTTCTAATTGCTCGGTACCGAGAATATATACAATAATGTCTCGCCTCGCGGTACCGAGAGTATAAAGAGAGAAAGAGCGCAGAGAGTGAGTGAGAGAGTGAGAGAGAGAGAGAGAGAGAGCGCGAAAGAGAGAATGAAAGAATGAAAGAGAGAAGGAAACAAACCAGGAACCAGTACAAATTATCTTCAACCAAGTCGCTCGCTCGGTGTCGAGAATGAGTTTCTTGCGATGCTCCCGCACTAACTTAAATGCCGCGCGACCGCGCGCGACTTGACTAATGCCGCCGTTCTTCCGCGTACTAGCGTTGTTGTAGCTTCGTTTTTTCGCTCTCTCTCTCTCTCTCTCTCTCTCTATCTCTCTCTCTATCTCTATCTCTTTCTGTTTCTCTGATTTTTTTGTTGCCTCCGTCTGAACATTTTGTTTTCATCCATTGGACAGAGAGTCCCGTCTGCATGCACGCGAGCAGGGGAAAAAATGCGGAAAACTACGCGCGCGCACTTAACGAGAATTCGCGACGAAGAATTCGAGATAATTGTAGCGGGATTATTGTAATTTTTGCGCGCTTGAACTGGCCGAGTTTAAAAAAAAAGAATTAAAAGGGATGAGAGGACTAACTACACACTTGCTGTTGGAATACCATTTCTATACGGATAGACTAGTACTGTGCTGAGAGTATATATATGTATACCTGAAATATGTAGTTTCTGGTCAGTTGAGAATACTCCAGTAGTTATTTTATCATTGAATTCGAAAAATATGGTGTACATTTTAGAAAATGATTTCTATTTCGAAGAGAAAAAAAATGTTGTAAATTGACCATTTTGAGAAGATTTTATTTATTTATTTTATTTATTTTCTTTTATGTTACTTTTATGGGAATGTGCTATGGTTGCAAAGATTCCTACCTTACCGGTTCTGTCATATAATGAAATATACACTGAGAAAAAAGATGTCTTGCATTAAATGACATTCATTTAATTTTAATGAACGTGAATTTGAATATGGCAAATTGAATATATATTTACTATTAATGAGTATTTCACTTGTACCGGTGACTTCTATCAAATTCGCCGCGTCTTAATAGTTAGAAACTGATTCGCCAACATTAAGTGAGGCAAGCAATAAACGCCAAACATTTTGTATTTGAATTCATTAATTCCGTAAGTTCAACATCGTGATATCTATACACTGAGAAAAAGGATGTTTTATATATTAAATGAATTACAAGGCATTCAATGTAATAAAAAAATTTGGTTAAAATAAAATTCAATTCAATAAATATAAATTAAAATTAATAAAAAAAAACATAAGGTTTCTAATAAATCAATAAATACCCTGTTAGAAATTTTCACGATTTTATCGCGATAAAATCGTGAACTTTTTAACGATTCGCGATTTTTTCGACCAATTTATAGCTAATAATATCCGAAAAACGACATTATTCTGCTGATAAAAAAGACTAATTTATCGTGAAAGTAAATAGTAAATATTAATTAGTAATATATAAGTAGTATATACGTGCATAAAATATGTAATATAGGTT